>PVJX010002951.1:102127-117737 GCA_004027295.1 Dolichotis patagonum
TCCCCCCCCCCCCCGCGCGCATTAAATAACATTAAATATCTGATCTGTTCACCAATAAGAGGAAGTGAACATTTTATATGTGAAGCGTTATGGTCAGTTGATTAAGTTCAACAATGAGAGTTATCAGAAGAATATTCTCCCGAAAATTATTTTTTTCTTAGAAAAAAAGAAAGGAAAATCAAAACCCTCTCAGCATAGCCACAGATGCTGGGGTTGTTGGGCCTCTCTGGAGGTGGAGACAGGCCATCCTTCTGTGGAGTTCCTCCGGCATCTGCAGAATTGTAGTCTGCATCATCTTCAGGCTCCTCCAGCTCCAAGTCATCTTGGAAAAGGACTCATCTGCTTCCACACTGTTTCCAGCACCTTCCAAGAACTGGATATCAGATCTGTCAAGATTACGATTTGTTTCACTTGGCTCTTTGCTGCTCAATTTATTTTTTCCAGCTCCTTCTTCTTTCATCCATTTCTTTTTAATCTCCAGGAGTTCTGCAAAAAACTTGGCTTTCCAACATAAGAAATCCTCGATTGAAACAGGGGAGCCGTGGGATAATTGCTTCTCTGCTACTTTTTTTTTTTCAGTTTCTTTTCTTCGTCTCTTCCCATTTTTAGCTGACCTACTATTTCATTTAATTTTTCTTGCACCACTGTCACTAAAGACCACGGCCACTCCCAAAATTTTCTTCAGCCTGCAATGCTAATATTCTTAAAATGTCTGTGACATCACAATCTTCTAGATTTTCCTGGGAGAATATTTCACAAAGAAGAGCATCATCCTGTCCATAAGCTTGAGGGTAGTCTGGGCAGTTTCATTTTCTCAGGCTTCAGATGTCACAGTAATGGTGAAGCTGGGTGGATTATCTAGTACTACGTAGCAGGACCTTGTCAAGTGAAAGCACTACTGAAGAATGTATAGTATCAGGTGAGTCCACCTATATTTGGGAAGACTAGCTGTTAGGAGGGATGGATCAGTGTGGAGTCGGGGTAGATGGACTCCAGAACCCCCAGCTAGGTTCACTGTTCATGGCTGCCGCCTTGGTGCGTCATCGCGTCCCTAGCTGCTGCCCACGGATCACGCGGACACTGGGACAACGCCTTGCAACCGAGTCCTCGCTCCAGGCCCAGCCTGCTGATCCACAGCCTTGAGCCCCTGTAGGTCTCATCGCTCAGAATTCATTGTTCAACTTGGAGGAAAATGAATTCAAAACGCTGGAATTCTAGCAGGTTCAGAGTTATATTAATTTCCCTACTATCGTTTGGAGATCTTGTATCATTCCTGTATCACGCATCGTCCTCTTTCTCTTCCCTCCCAACATCTCTCGTTCCCCTTTTCTTTTCCAAAAGGTTTATCTCCCTTTTTTTTTTCTATTTTCTATCTTTTATTTTGGTCCTTTCTTATATTTTGGGTTTCTTATAAAAGAGAAAGTGGTATTTAAATGCATGTATTTAACTTATTTCACTTTATATTCTGGTCTCAAGGTGTACTTTCCTACAAATGAGTCCTTTATCATTATTTATGGAAGAGTAGCAATGCCTTGATTCTTATGGATCAAAAATACTTTCATGTGTGAGGTTTGCATTACAAATCTTTCTCCAAATAGCTGCAAGGATTGCTCTGTAGTAAAATGTTACCTTATTAATAAGACCCTTACACTGCTTTAGTTTTTAAATTATCTCACTCGTGTTTGTCTCACATACTTTATATTGTATGCAATTGCTTATTTGTTTTGATTTTTATTCTATTCAAATGTAAAGTCAGTAAAAAATAGGGTTTTTTTTTTCTGTTTCATTTATTATTGAATCCCGGGTACCTTCGTTTCTGTTATATAGGACATGCTGAATAAACAGTACTTGTTGAATGAATAAATGAAAGAATGAATAAAGACTTAAAAACTTTTACTTGTGTAGTGGGTTAGTCAGTGCCAATAAGCAATGGTGTGATAATCCTGAGCTCTTTAAGGGAAAGAGGATGAAAATATCCAATTCTAATCTCTTAGGTTTTCTGTTATCAGCAGAATTACTGCTGCTCTACCACAGGACAAATTTGAATGCACATAATATCAAAGGATGAAGAAAACACTGCCCACTGTCTAGGATAGATTTTTTTAAAGCAACAGATATATAACCAAATGAAACAGTGAACAATGAATTTATCCATAAATTATTCCTGGGTATATTGGCAACAGGAGAGTGGGAATGAAAATTAATTCTTACTTCTTTGTTATATACCTTCAACACTGAAAGTGCTATCTGTGAATCTAGTTAGTCTATAAGCATATATTACAGGGACTTGACAAGGAACATAAATATACTTTATTCTATAAAATAAAAACAGAAAAATTTGTTTTCTAGCTTTAATTAAAGTCAGATATTTACAGTATCAGTTACTGCATTTGCTAAACTGCAGTGTCAAAGATGAGCAATCTGCTTCCTAAAGGTAAACTTCATGGAATTCAGAACAACTACAATAGCCAGGGGTTTAGCTCAGTGGCATAAGCATCTGCCTGGCAAACGCGAGAGAAATTCTGTGTATCTATAAACTTTACTCTTCATAAAACTTAGATTAATCATACTTTTAAAACTTCATTAAAAACTTTATAATTTTGTTATTTTCCTGGATAATTATTCAATAGAATGTTGGAAATTAAGAAACTTCTTTTATAAACTTTTGTTTTGGTACAATTTTAGCATTATAGAAAATTTGTTAGAACAGCATAAAAAGTTTCTATAATATTACATGTATTTCCTTCAACTTGTTATTTTACCATTTTGGTTTTGTTTGAGTGTTCTTTATTGTGTATTCACACACACACACACACACACACACACACACACACACAATTTTCTAAATCCACTCAAGTTGTAGAAGTGTTGCCAACCTAATACTGAAGGTTTCATAAATAAGAATCAGGTGTCATCCAGGTATGGTAGGGTAAATCTGTAATCCTTGGTCTCTTGGAAGATGAATCAAGAGAACTGGAGGTTTAAGCCCAGAGAAGATGACTTAAGGAAACTGTAACAATAAATAAATAAATAAATAAATAAATAGCTTAAGATTGAGGTCAGTGTGAAGGTCGAGGTTCACTCCTTAGTAATAATATACTACTTAATAATAATAATAGCAGTTTTCATAATAAATTAATAAAGCAAGGATTATAAAAATTTTTGTTGTTAATTATTTTAAAGGTGGAAAATGCAGTGAAAGATTGCATCTCAGATGAAAGACTGAAATATTGATAATTTTGAGAACAAATTTTCAATCACATCTCCTATTGTCTTGTAAGCACTCTACTCTCACATTATCCTACATTGATTACAGTTGGGAAAATTGTCTTCTTAAACAATTTTTAGATTATTGTCTATTTATTGGCAATAACATTGCTAAATGATAGAAGATAGCCTATTTTGAGTTCTGAGTTTATTTTTATTATTTCAACAACATACTGCATGATAGGCAAATAGCCAGTCACCAAAGATAATTTGCTCATATTTAAAACTATATGAAAATGCAAATTGCCTGGAATTTAAGATTGTTCTGTAGTGACCTCTACATATATATATATATGTATATATATATATATATATATATATATATATATGTATTCCAAAATGTTATTTTTTGTATATACTTTATTTGATAGATTCTAAAATTACATACTTCTTAGAAATTAATGTTTTTTCTACAATTATTTTCAAAAATGTTTGTAACTGGAGATTAATATGTGTAGGAAGTTGCTATAATAAACAAAAACTGGTAAAAAATTGTAATTCAATGTATTTATTCATTTCATGTATTTAGAAACCTCGTATGAAATACACATGCTTCATAAGATGGAATAACTCCAAATACTGCAGAATCTTTGACAAAGAAACTTACAGGCATCAACTGAATCTTAAGTCTGGGCTTTTAAGATAGTTTCTCAGCTTTCATTTCGGTGTATATGTCTCTTCAGAAAATCATTGTATATGGGCCGGTAATAGAGATGGCTGCTTTTGTGTTGACTAAGAGTATATAAATGGACAAAAGGAAGTGCTCAATGAAAAGCACTACAGAAGGTGAGAATCATTATCATAGTTAGGTACAACAATAAAGGAATTGATAAAATTATGTGAGCCATTTCCATCTAACATAAAAGTAATCAAAGAAAAATAGCTTCATAAAAATTCACGCTGCGAAATCCTTTATTGAGTAGATTTTTGAAAACACTTGGGACTTCAGATAGCCAAAGCAAGGGGAAAAGTGTTGCATGGATATAGCGCAAGCAAGTACTTAGACTTTTTAAAACGTCACATGCTGATAGAGGTTCTTGAATTGTTCGCATGGACATATTGTCCAATTTGAAACTGACATAATTCATTACAGGACTAGAATTCTGTAGTGAACTAGAATTCTTCAGTGAGAGAATCCAGGTGTTAAAACATACATGTTCAAAACTCAGTAACATGAAAAGGACTAAATTTGGGGAAGAATATTAATAAGCCATAAGTTATTGCCTGTGAAATGGATTGTGGGGGATATTTACTTTTTGAATGAAAATTGTTTGGGCAGATGAAGACAGAAATGTAGTGAGTCAGAGCTTACCAGAACAGGTGTTGACTGAAGCATTAAAATCTTTATGAGAAGTGACCCTTCCTAATGAAAGAGAATGTGGAGCAGATTTGGACCAGAGGCACTGGATTATTAGAGGTAAAAGAATATAGAGAACTGTGTACAGAATATAATGCACTATAACCGTATGTCTCTGCCTTTTTGGTCTCACTTGCCAATCAACCTAATGAGGATATGACAAAGTGAAATTAAGAACTGAATAGTACAATGATAACTCAATAATTGTTATTTCAATGAAGCATGAATTAAGTCAATTCAAACAACTTGCTAACTCCCCTCCTCCTCTTACTGTCTACATTTAGTTTTAATATGAAATGATTAGCTAGGACTGCCATGTATAGGTATCAGTGAATTCTCCTTTTTCATGAGGTAAAGATGATAACTTTTAATATTTTGTGAATAAAATTAATTACACTGCTAGATGTTCAAAATTTAAACAAATCTTTCATTTCTATGATAAACTTCATTGGTAATGATGTTTTTGTTTATTTTGTACTGCTGGATGCTTTTTGCTGATTTTTTATATGCATTACTTTTACTGTATTATCCATATACATTTAGATAGAAGGGTTATGTTGGTCTCATAAAATGGTATTCACATCTTTACATTTTTTGGAGATCAGAAGTACATTCTGCATGAATATTTGATAGACTGCACTGCTGAGACCAAATAGGTCAGGAGTTATTTTTATTTTTTTCATATGTGAGAACATTTTACATAAGATTGAAGATTATATATAACTTTAGTTATTGCCTAACTTGCCTCATAATGATTAGAAAACATACACAGAATTATTTTAATGTGTTAGAATTGATTGAATTGTTATAAAATTAGTATAAAATTTTATTTTTAAAAACATTCCAAATTTCAAAAATTAAAAACTGCAATGCATAATTCTTTATATTTTTAATTAACTTACTTGTTCTACCAAGTACACCCTCTATTTGCTTTTCAGCTGTACCGTTTTAGAGAGTAAAAGGAACTGATCTACAGAAAAAAAATACGTGATCTTACTTGTTTACAGTCTACTTTGAATTAGTATCTCACATCACAAAACTTGCAAGGGTGTATAGTTTTTACTCACCCTCACATTCACTTTGACAAGTTTTATAATTTTTGTAAATGAAATCAATCTATTTTGGCTTTAAATATTAAATGCTCTTTCAGTAAATTTAGTGTTTATAGATTTACCCACACGTGATGTCATTTCTTTTGTGTTTTATTTCTTCCTGCACAAGTCAGATTTATTCTATGGTCATTTGCCTCTACCCTGAAACAAGGCAATATATACTGAATTGTGAGTGGCGGTAAGCTCCCTCCAATTTGGTTTGTTAAAAAAATCTTTGTTATACCGCCATAACTAAAAGGTGGCAGCAATGGAAAGAGAATGTTTTTCCTACATAATATTCTTCTATAGTTTCTGTTTATACTGCTTATGATGACAATCATTTTTTAAAATTAAATTTCTTTGAATGTAATATGTATTTTTTTCCTTTTAGTTACTTTTTTCGCTTTATTTTTGGTTTTAAGATATTTGACTGTTACATATCTAAATTTTGATTTTTTTCTCTTTAATTTTTTTCTTTTTGTTTACCCTGTTTGGTGTTAGATGAAATTCTTGGAGATATAGATATAGATATAGATACAGATATAGAGATAGAGATATAGAGAGATATAGAGAGATATATAGATATATAGATATATATCTATATATATATCTTTCCAGCCATATATATCTGCATGCATATATATATGCTTATATGCATGCATATATATATGCTTTTTATATATATGTTTTTATATATATGCATGTATATATATATATATGCTTTTTATATATATTTTTTCCAGCCATATATACATGGCTGGAAAACATATATATATAAACATTATATATGTATAATATATATATAAACATTATATATATAATATATATATAAACATTATATATATATTATATATATATATATGGCTGGAAAAACAGAGACAGAGATAAAGAGAATATGTAAGCTTGGGGAGACTGAACATTATGTACTCAAAAGTAACTTATCATCTCTAGTCTGTCATTTCTTCCCATGAAATTATCTCTCTTCTGTCCTTTCTTCTAGTGATGTCCTTTCTTCAGTTGCATGTATGTTTCATTAATAAACATTATTTTCTCATTGCTTTTCATATACAATATTTCTTTCTCCTTCCTACATGTCCCTATCTTTTTTGTTTTTAATTTTCTGTCATGGTAAGACTTGCTCCAGTCATCTTTCTCTGTTGTATATTTTTTAAATAGTGAAATTTTTCTTTTTTTTTCCCATGAGAGTAGCTATTATCTTTTTGTGTCTATTTTGAGATTCCTTTAAGCACATATTGTAAGGCCATTCTAGTAATGAGGATTTCCTTCAGTCTTTGTGTGGCTGAGAAGGGTTATTCCTCATTTCTGGAAGATTTTCTGATTTTTATAGCAGTTTTGTGAATTATTTTTTGACAGCATTTTAAATACCATGCTATTCTGGCCTATATTTCTGCTGAGTTAAATTGAGATTTCCTTATATGTGACTTGACACTTTAGCTGTTTTGAGATTTCTTTTGTCTTGTACTTTGATAGTTTGAATATAATATGCCTCAGAGAAAGTTTTTCTTAGTTGAGTCTAGTTAAGATTCTTTGAAGCTCTTGGATATTGATTCTTTATCTCTGGAGACAACAGCATTCAATTATTGCTTTGAATGGGTTTTCAATAATATTTTCCCTTTTCTTCCCTTTCAGAAGCTCCTCTAATTCAAATATTTGTTTAATTTTGCTCCACAAATTTCTTAGACTTTCTTAACTCTTTTAAATTCTTTTTTCACCCTCTTCTTCCTCATTCCTCTTCTTATCTGACTGAATTATTTCAAAACACTCTTCCTTAATATCAGAGTCTTTTTAGATTACTATGTTATATATTCAGTTACAGTTTTTATTTTACCAGAGTTCTCAGATACATCATCTCTTATCCTTTTGTTACATTTCTACATGTATTATACATTTTTCTTACCATGAATTATTTTTCTCTCTTTCTGTGTCATCTGTTTGTATTCTGTTCCATAGTGATGTGTTTCCTTAAGATCATTATCTAGAATACTCTTTCAGTTATTTCACAGATTTTCTTTAAATTTGGATCTGTTTCTATAGAATTATTATGTTGTCATGAATGTATCATCCTTACTTTTTAAAGTATCTATCACACTACAATGAAGCCTGTGCCTCTGGTATAATTACCCATTATATTTGAATGTAATAGCTTTTCTAGGAAAAGACACATTTACACAGGATAGGGTGACTATTAAGTGGGTTCTTGAGTTTGATTCTAAATGAACCAAGAAGTGAAACCTTCAGGTGATTCCCTTGGTTGTAATAATCATCATTGTCAACAACATCAGCAAATCAACCACAAAGAGAGTGTTTATGATTACCTCAGTGGTCTAAACTTTGGTAGTTCATGAAAATTATTATGTGACTTTGAAATAGTTGTAGATGTTTAAAAGGGTTATCTCTAGGTCACACATACTTAGTGTTAGGGCCTGTGGTGCTAGCCATCATGGTACCATTTCAGAAAATGGGTAGGGAATCATTTTGGGGTCTTGTAATACAAATGTGTGATGCATGCAGTTCTGACTCTGGCAGCCATAGATTCAGAAATGAGGAGGGGAACTTCCTCAAGTCTATAAAAAAAAACACTGATAATATCTTGGCCTAACCACCTGGAAGTCATGAATCTGTAGCCACAGAACATGGAAGGGAACTTCTCTATCTTCTGCAGAACATATGAAGATGATAGTGGGCTCTACAGCACTAGTAGTTTGAGGCAAAGTGGACATTTCCTAGGCTCTGCAAAATGAGTAGATGTAAAACTGGAATTTGTGGTAATAGAAGCAGTGTTTCTAGCACTGCGTGATGCAGGGCACTTTCCGTAGGCTTATGGGACAAGTACAGGAGTTTCAAGCATGTGTTTTGCTAGTTGCTCTGATCTTGGAGCTAAGGCACACAGGTATGATATTCCCTAGGTGAGGAGGCTGAGAGAGTGAAAGAAATGTCACCAGTAACTGAGGCCCCAACAATTTTTGAGGTGTTGAAGGACTGGCTGTTCTCCAGAACACAATTAATTCTAGCATTGCCTATTGTATTTTTGAGACAGAGGGTGCAATATGAAGGCTGTTGTACAAAGCATTTGCTCAGATGCCAGGCAGACACTGGATTTAATTCCAAATTGACTTTAAAGTGGGTACTTTGTAATTCCTTTTGTAATTGATAATTTTTAAAATTTAAATAGAGAAATGTTACACATTCTTAATATATTTTCCATGTGCAAAAGGTATGATTCAAATGAGCTCTTGAAATATATAAAGGAAAATAATTATAAATACATAGATATGTAGCAACTTTAAAATATCTGTAACAAGAGTTTTGTGGTAATTTATAATAATATATTTGAAAATGACTTTAGAATAAAATGCAAAAAGTTTAGTAATAAAATAATGACTTCAATATTTTGAAATTACTCATTTACAACATAATATATTTATGAGATTATTTAAAGGGATTGGAACAATATGAAATTATAGCTATGAGATACTCAGAATAGCCAATGAATTTGGTACTA
This sequence comes from Dolichotis patagonum, assembly GCA_004027295.1. Classification (NCBI taxonomy): domain Eukaryota; kingdom Metazoa; phylum Chordata; class Mammalia; order Rodentia; family Caviidae; genus Dolichotis; species Dolichotis patagonum. Next base: position 111,366 of record PVJX010002951.1, read on the forward strand.
TCATCTCTAGTTGAAATTAATTATGCAACATTTTATTAAAAATCAATATGCTATTTTATAATTTTAAATGCATACAATTTTATGTGCCTACTACTTAAGGTCAAAATTTAAGAACAGTATTTAATTGTAAGTGTTGGAACATGTACTTACACATCCTTGGGGCAATACTGGTCTTAAACTATTTAATTTTATAATATAACATAATTGCATGACACTATGTCTTCCTAATTTTATCATATTCTACTAATAATTTTTGCTTTCTACTTTAAAATGAAATTTTCTAAATGATCGAATATTTCTAAATATTTTTCTTAAAATATGAAATTATTTTCACTATTAATTACTGATCACCCAATAGACACTATGTATTAGTATAGCATTTATACCTATATATGTATTAGTATAGCATTTATATCTATACAAATTTAGTCATAGCATGTTAATAAAACCTCTGAGATCATGTGTTTGTACATTTAATGGTTGCTACCCACTTCAGCCCCAAACTTTCAAATTATTAAATATAAAAACAATCATGTTATCATGTTGGTAGTTTGGGCCTTTTTAAAAGATCTCTGTTTTGTTAGAATTAGTCATAATATAGGAATCCCTCTTCCTATTTAAATGAAAGAAAACGCAGCCCTTTTTTCCTGTTACTGGCTGACATTTGGACAACATATCTTACAACTTATGCCTGAGCATCCTTATTCAGCAATCCCTAAATCCTGTGCATGACCTTTAGTTTTCCAGGTGTTACCATTTATAGTAGCCTACTTATTTACTCCATGCTACTGACTTAAATTGTATGCAGAAGAATAAAATTGGGTCCTTATCACATGACATAAAAACATCAACTCAAAAGTAATAATGATGTAGATACAAAACTTAAAAAAATAAAACAGCAAAGAAAACTTAGAGAAAGGTCTCAAGCATTAGTATTGACAATTAATTTTTTTAACAATACCAGTGGTACAGACAACAAAAGCAAACACAATCATACAAAATCACATCAAACCAAGAAATTTATACCCTAAAATGAAAAACATCTACAGATAAAAAGATAACAGATAGGGCTGGAGATTTAGCTCAGAGGCATAATCACCTGCCTTGCAAGTGCGTGGTTGTGAGTTCGATCCCCGGTACCAATTAAAAAAAAAAAAGAAAAAAAATATGACAGATGAAAGGTGAAAACTACTCACAAATGATATATCTGATAAGAACTAATATTGAAACAACAAGGTATTCATACAATTCTATATCAAAAAGGAAAAACAGAAAAAGGAAGAGAGAGAAAGAAAGAGAAATGGAGGAGAAAGTAGACAAGGATAAAGGAAAAAGAAGGAACAAAAGGAAGTAATGAAGGGAAAGAGAAAAGTAACAAATTTCAAAGTGGGCAAAGGTGCTGGATAGATATTTCTCCAATACTCAAATTACTTAGTTATTAGTGAAAATAAAATCAAGGCAACAAAAATAGTATCTCAGAGCCTTTGGGATGGCTATTACTAAAATAGATATATAGAATTGAAAAGATGTACAAGAAAAGAAAACTTCATATGTTTGGAATGTAATTTAATACAACTATTATGCTAAATGGTAATGAAAATTCACAAAAACAATTAAATATAAAACTTTCAAATACTTCAGAAATCCCAATTCTTATAAATGTCCTTCTGAAGTTAGAATGTCAGAGAACTATGTACATTCTACGTCCATAACAGCACTGTTCACATGCCAAGACATGGAATCAATTTAAGTGTATATCAATGAATGAATGAATAAATGAATGAATAAATACATGGATAAGGAAAAGGTGGTGGATACATACAATGGAATACTGCTCAAGTTATGCATGACAAATAAGTTCTAGACATATGGTACCTGTGGCCAAGAATAACATATTGTGTATTTATAATGTATTGAATATGTATCTTAGTGTTCTTACCACAGATACATAAAAATAAAAATAACAAACTGGAGGAAACTTTGGAAAGTGATATATTAGATATATTTATTATTTGATAATAGATATATTTAGATATATTTATTATTTGATAATAATGACAGTATCACAAGTATATATATATTTTTTCCAAACTCAATAAAATGTTGTAGTGATTTGGTTCTAAAATGTCCCCCAAAATTATGCTATGTGGAAGATGATTGGATTGTGGAGGCACTAAAAAACATCAGTGGGTTTCTCCAGGGATCCAAGAATCAATGGGTTTATCCAGGGATACAGGGATCAGTAGCTGAATGTGTTGTTGGGAATTTGGACTGGAGGTGAGTTGCTAAAGACATGACTGTATCCTTGTCACTAGAAAGACTATCCTTGTTGCTAGTTCTTCCCTTTCCTCTCTCTGCATCCAGGTTGCCATGAGTTCAGCACCGTTTCTTCTTCCATGCCACTCTGTCAACTTGTTTATGCTTTGCAGTCAGATACTCGTTAACTGGAACTTTGAGTCAACAGAAACTCTGCCACTTTGTTGGCTACTTTGTCTCAATGACAATAAAGTGACTAAGCAGATGTACATATTAAATATGTGCAGGCTTGGTATGTCAATCACGTTTTCAAAAAGTGGTACAGATTATATATTTCCAATTTTAAATTGTTTTGGTTTTTGTTGTTGATTTTTTTTTAGTTCCTTTATATTCTGAAGCATAATTCTTTGTCAGATAAATGATAGACAAATCTTTTCTCTCATTCTGTAGTTAGTTCCTTCAATCTGTGGTTCACTTCACTGCCTGGACACTTTTGTAAATTTGATGTAATCCTCTGTTGTTTTTGTTTTGTTTTGTTTTTCTTCTTCTTCTTTTGATTCCTGTGTTTTGGGGACCACTCCAAAATAATCATTGATTATTCCAGTGGTGGCACATCTGTGGTACAAGAGATATTTGTTTTGTTTTAAGACAAAAGATGCTAATGTATGAGTGATTTCTTTTCTAAATTAAAACTTCAATAATCAGGTTTAATTGATGGCTGGTACTTTGTGATAAATAAGTGGGGATTGGAGTAAAATTTGGGCACGCATCTCTAAAAGGATACTAATGTGCTCAAGAGGTTCTACCATATTTTTTTTTCTGGTACTTTCATGGTTTTAGGTCTTACTTTAAATCTTTGATCCTTCAATTACTCTCCCAGATGAGAGGTCATGATTCATTCTTCTGCATATGCACACCCAGTTTGCCAGTAAATGTCTCTGTTTTATACATTTAACTCCTTTTGCAAGAATCAATCCTTTCTCCCAAAAGCAGGTTTTGCAAAAAACAAAAAACCAAGCCTAAAAAAAAAAAAAAAAAAAAACAACCCTGCAAAACCAGTCATATATATTTTTTATGTAAAATTTTTTCAACTTTATTACAGATCAATATGCATTGTAAGTATTTACTATTTAAAATGCAATAGTAGTCTCTGAAGATATAGCTAAAGGTTTACCTTAGGGATTCAAATTTTCTTATGTTATAATGTCAGATTATTATGATCAACTATAGATTTTTACACACTGCATTATCTACTTAAAAGTTATGTGAACTTCATCAAAGTAGGAATTTGTGAAAAATACAAAACATGTATTTGTTACAGTATATCTGGTTAATTTAACAGCTTCATCAATAAAAGAAAGCTAAAGTAACAGCTAATCCTATTTTAAGAATTATAGAATCTATTTTACTTAGAGTCTATTTTAAATATACATAAAACGTATTTAATATGTTTCTACATGTTCTACATGTAAAAGCTGCATGCAAACTTTATTAAGGAACATTAATATTTATAATTTATAAGGCAAATGAAAACATAATGGATATGAACATTTTACACTAGTAATGAATAAATGGTGATTGTTAATATGCTTGTCAGAGATGGATTTTGTTTCTAATTAAGTATTTAGTTGGACAAAATGACTTTTTATTTCACAACCCAAATAAAATCAATAACAATATTTTGATTAATTCAATCTTAAAACAACACAAAATATTATGTATTTTGATATTTTGGTTATGTATTTTTAATATCATATCAAATGTGTGATTTTGAGGGTAGATAAAGTATATTTTGGTAAAATAGGACATAAAGAAATTGTTTTTTTCTCATTTGATTTGGTGCATGATAATGAAAGCATAAATTCAAAAGCTTTTCACTACTATCATGTAGCATCTTGCTTCTGAATATCTCACTGTGAACCGATTTCATTCATTGGAAAACCCAATTTCTTTATATTTTGTGTCAAAATATAAATAAAATATAATAATGAACTTTTACAAGTTACAGACATGTATCCATTCAAAACAAACAATTTAGGATAAGGTTATGATTTTCTTCTCCTTTAAGAGGATTACAAATTTGACATCTTACATTCTACAGTATTTTTGCTTCTCATTCTAATTTTTAATGCCATCGATAGTAACATTTGACATGAAAAATATATTTTTCTAATCTACTATTGATCTTAGTTATACTGAACTATGACTTGCATTGGTTTCATGAGGTGTTAGTGTTCTTAGATACATTCTGATTAAAGACAGAGGCCTGGTGCTGACAACCTCTTTCAGAATGGTCTCAAATTTTCCTTCAACCAATATTGCACATTCCTTTTTGTTCAAAGCATTCTTTCTCCATTTTACATCACATATTGTCTTCTAATAGGTACAATTACAATCTATTACAATTGCTTATATTTATTATTCTACAACTATTTCACATATGACCTACATAAAGTATAGTATTAAATTTTTTGTATTAAATCACCTTGATATTTGGCAAATGCATTTTGTCTTAGTTACTTTTCATTTATCGCTGAGACAAAACACCTGATGCCCAAAGTTGGGAAAGGAAAGGTTTATTTTTTACAGTTTTTGGAGGTTTTATTCCATATTTAGTTGGCTCCATGGCAGGGTGGCATGGCGGGGCGACAGTTTATGGTGGCTACAAACAGCAAGCCGCAAACCAGCAAGAGAAAGACACACCTTTTTTCTGTCATTATATCACATCCTGGCTCCACCCCCTAAGAGGGTGTAGCTCAGACACCACCAATACAAGCAGTAGACAATGAACCAGTCACAAATGTACAATGCAAATACATGAGGCCGGGGGCCACTGACATAAACCATGACATTTCACCCCTGGTGCCCAGAGAATTATGTATTACCTTTATATAAAAGACATTTAGCCCATCTCCAAGAGTTGCCAAAGTCCTAACATTTTTAGCATTGTTGAGAAGTCTAAGTCTCAAGTCTCCTCCAATATCTATGACAAACTCTTAACTGTAACCCCCTATACAAGTGAAACAAGGTTAACAATTTCTGAAATGAAAAGGTACAAAATAAACATTACCATTCCAAAAGTTACAAAGGGGGGAATATAAAGCATTGGAAACAAGGCAAGTCCAACATCCCGCAGGGCGAACATTAAATTTTAGAATTTTATGCTCAGCATTTGAAGCAATCTGGTTGCAAGCTCCAAAAGGCTTGGGTGATTTTACCCCGAGGGCACTTTTAGGGATTTTAGCTCACATAGCTTTTTTTAAAACCTTTTCTACTTAGTTTTTGCAGCTTTTCTTGGATGATCCACGTTTTTGACTTTTTTAAACTCTTGGGGTCTCCACTGCACTTTTGGCTTTACACTCATATCTTTATATATTGCCCTCTCAGGGGCACACTCCTTGGCCTCTCAGGCCCTTTGCAATCGAGGTGGAAGCCTTTTTACCCTCAGAATTTGTGCACTTTTTTTGCACCTAAAATCAGCACCATGTGGATGCCACCAAGGTCTGCTGCCAGCTGGAGCAGTAGCTAGGCTTTTTTTTCTCTTGGCTATAGGGATCCAGTGCCTGGATTGCTGGGCTCTGTTTACCTGATTGTGAAGAAAAGCTTTATGTTGCCACCATTCTGGAATCTCATGTGGCTGCCGCCATTTTGGAACCTCATGTGGCCTCCTGTGCCATTTTGGAGCACAGTGCTCTGAAGCTTTCTCATTTGAGAAAATTCTTTTACTTTTGCAGTTTTGGGGCTGCAAAGGGTGGAGACCCACTGCTTTCTGGGATTCCTGGTGGTCATCTTTTTTATCTCTCTGTTTTATTTTCATCAATTAAAGTCTTGGCACTATCTTTTTTAAAAAATTTTATTTAAAGAGAAAAAAAATCAATACAGAAAAAAGGATAGAAACAAACAGAACCTCAAAAAAACCCCATAAATCACTAGTTGACAAACCACATACTGTCCTCCCAGAAATAGCTGTTCATGTTACAAAATTAAGGCATACAAAGTGAACACACAGTGAGGCTGCAAACAGTTACAAAAAAAAACAGGATGGAATAAAGCCAATTGAGACAGTATAGTGAAATTGGCACAGAACATCACAGCAGGTCACCAGGACAACAGTAA
>PVJX010002952.1:0-77183 GCA_004027295.1 Dolichotis patagonum
AGAAGAAGAAGAAGAAGAAGAAGAAGAAGAAGAAGAAGAAGAAGAAGAAGAAGAAGAAAATTTTTAGTTAAATTAACTCTGGGAATGCAAATAAAACATCCTAATAATTTATTCTTTCTTTATTTCTTAAAAGAAAAATAACAGGGTGGTAAATGAAGTTCATTTCATTTCAACCAAATAATTCATAAAGAATATATATATATATATATATATATATATATATTCAATATATTGAATATATATATATTCAAATACTGGCTTTACATAGTAATGGGTTTCATTTTGGCTTACATCATTTTGACATATATGTACATGTGTGTAATGTATTCTGACCATTCCCCTCTTCCCACATTGCCTCTCCTCCCCCTCCTTCCTCTCTTCAGCAATTCCCTTTCTTTTCTCTAATAGCCTCTCTTCTATTTTATGTCATCTCTTTACCCTCCCCCAGACTCCACATATGAGAGAAAACATATGATATTTGTCTTTCTAAATCGGGCTTATTGTGTTCATCTGATGATCTCCAATTCTACCTACTTTTATGCAAATAATATGATTTCATTTTTCCTGATGACCGAATAGTACTCCATTGTGTATTCTCAAAAGCTAAAAATACAGCTACTATTTGACCCAGCTGTATCACTCCTCAGTCTGTACCAGAAAAGACTAGAGTCAGCATGCACTAGAGACACCTCCACACTCACATTGCTGCACAGCTCACAATAGCTATGGCACAGAAACCCTAGGTGTCTGCCAACTGATGAGCAAAGAAAATACGGTATATCCACAGTAGAATACATATCTTTCTTTAAAACCCCGATAGAAATTGCATTTATCCTTTCTTTTTCACATCTACTTACAGACTATGAAATGCTACCTTAGAATAAGCCCAGTCTGATTTGCATAAAGTTGTAGATAAATGGAAAGAAACTCAATCTTAGATTATTTGGGACAGCCTTTTGATGTCTCAGATTGATACCAATTACTATAGAAAATAATTGTTTAATTTGCAAAGTACTACTCTGAAAAGAATAAGTCTATAAAAGATATTGACACTGCAGCTGCCATCTGGAATGCTTGCCACTGGTAAGCAGCCCAGGTCCAGAAAGCAGTGGCCAGCCCTGTCCCCCACCACACACACCATCCACCATGTGGAATGCTTCCTGCCGCCAGTAGGCAGTGCAGGCTGGGGAAAGCAGCAGCCAACCCCACCCAGTGGCCACCATAGGGTGCCTGTAGCCAACACTGGCCAGGATAACCAGTCACTCTTAAGAGAAACTGTAGCCAAGGCAGGAAGTGCCTGGGACCCTGCAACATGCTTGTCCAGAAGAACCCAGGAAAATGTCAAGATAAAGAAGCAAAAGGCAGTCTTTGGCCTCCAACTCATGTAGAGGAAGTCCAGAAGATATAAACATGGAAGAGATTGGGAGTGTCACACCTGAAGTTTCTGAAGTGATAGCAACTGAAGTAAATAAACAACTTCATGAGGCTATAAAAGAAATTAGAACAGAAATACTATCTTAGATAAAAGAAAAAAATGAAAAACATAGTAAAAGAATTGCTAAGCAAGTCTAAAGAAGAGATAGATAAAAAATAGAGGAGCATAAGAAAATGAGGGAAACATTGAATGAATAATATAAGAGAAATTTAGAGTGCATGAAACAGATTCAAAGAGATGTCTAGGAAATTAAAACTCCACTGAAAACTGCAAAACTGCAATTGCTAGGTGTGCAACTAGTGATTGTGAAAGGAAATATCTCTTAAAAATAACAAGGAAATAGGAAATAACAATTCAATGGCTGTAAGATAACACTCATAGGCAAAATAAACCAAACTCAAATGTGTAAATACCATATAGTCTCCCTAGTATGAGAGTTGGTAAGAGTATATAAGATTTTATGGTAATCATGATTTCCCATTTCATTGCTTTGAAGCCTTTCAATGTTTTCATTCATCAGTTGGAATGGTTTTATTCTGTTTTATTTAACTTTATTATGTGTGATGGTATGAAAATTGTTTTGAAGAAAACAAAACATTATGGCAGCCATTGCTGATTTAATATCGTCTTGCTTAGAAGTCCTATCATGCTTCTACTCTGCTATTACCATCGGTTCTATCATATGTCTTATTGGGATTTTAATATATATGATAGTATAAACAAACCTGCTTATTGAAAATGAGATATTATAGTAGCCATTGATCATAGTTATTCAGTTCAGAATGTCCTGTAATTCTTTCATTCTCTTGAATGGCTTTATACTATTGTGTTATGTTTGATATTATTGTATTTGAAACTATGCTCAACTATAGCAGAGAAAGAGATATTGTGATAGCTACTATTAATGTCCGGTTGTCTTATTGTAAAGTGTTGTGTTACTTATGTTGTTCTGTTCTGATCTGCTTTGTTCTGCCCTCTTTTGTTTTATTCTCTTTAAAATAAAACAAAAGAAACACATTTAAGTTGAAAGAAAGTTAGTAGACTGAAAGTCAAAGGAGAGAAAACAATGCTCTATGTAACAGGGAACCAGAAAAAAGTAGGGGTAGCTTGTCCATCAACTGCATAATGGATAAGAAAGACAGCATTTTATACAATGGAAAGCTACTCAGCTATAAAGAAAGGTAACCTCGAGGCTCTTGTAGGTAAAGAGATACAACTTGAGGTCATGCACATGGGTGAAATGGTTCAGAATCACATGGAGGAACATCATATTGTCTCCTTAGTATAAAATATTAAAGGAGTCAGTGGGATCCAAAATGCACAATAGGTATTGTGAAAGTGAAAGGAGAGGAAATGTCTAAAAAGTGAAGGCAGTGACAACTGTTAATCTATGATTGTATTTTTAAGCCCTGTATTGTTTTCATTGTTATATTTTGTTTAGTTTTATTCTGGTTTTTTTTTTTTGTTTGATGTTATTATATTTGACCGCATGGGCAACAATTTCAAAGATAACAAAATATATTATGGTAGCCATTATTGATTTCCTATTATCTTGTTTTGAAGTCCTGCATTGCTTTCATTATTTTGTTTTGGTTGGTTTTATTCTGTTCTGTTTGATTTTATTATGTCTGATGGTATGGGCAGTTATTTTGAAGATAACGAGAGGCATTATGGCAGCCATTATTGATTTCCTTTTCTCTTGTTTTGAAGTCTTATATCATGTTCATTGTTTTGTTTCGACTGACTCTATTCTATTTTATTTCACTCGGTTTTATTCTCTTCAAACTAAAAAAAGACTTAAAAGATATCACTTTATATAGTTCCTCTTAAAATAGTATTGACATTTACATTTAAGAGTATCTGTGATAATTTGAGAATTCTGTGTTTTACTGTGATAATAGAAAACATAAGTTTATTCTCGATTATGTAATTATATGGAATTTCAATCTCTAGGTTTGCATTTTTTTTGAGACTGGTCCTTGGCACCCAGACTACTAATTTAACTATAGCTAGCTAATGAGGAAAGGAAAAATAGTCAGATCTACTACATATATGACATGTTTGTGTGAAGCAAAAGCCAAGTGATATCACAACCCATGCTGTGGGTGATCTTCAGTAGTGAAGGTAAAGACATGTGGTAAGGAATCAAGTCATCAAGCAACAGAGGAGGCCAGCTGAATGCAGTGTACCTTTGCAACATGCACCATTATTTGTGATTTAGCAAGATGTACCATATGCTTGTGGTTTTAAGGAATTCCATTTTGGCAAAGAAGAATTATACATTACATGAAATTAGTGTTGAAAATGTTTGTCTTATTCACTTGGTTTGGATTTGAAGATGTACAAATTCATTTTGGTTTAGTAGCTGCATAATAAATATAAACATATGATATTTCCAGCTGGATTTTATTTTTGTGCAGTTTGAAATAACGTATTAGAACTGGGGATGTAGCTCAGTGGTAAAGTACTTGCCTAGGGTGAACCAGCTCCTAGGCTTGATCCCAGCAGTGCAAAAACAAAGCAAACCACAAGAATATAGTATTTTGCCTGCAGTCCTGTGAGCACCTATTTTTCTTTAAATAGTTTAACAGCTTTCTCAAGATTAGGAAACCCTGCTCCATATGACATTAGTGCTATATTTTCCTTCAGAAGGTGTTGGCTTCCAGACACTTCCATGCTAAAGTCCCAAGGAAATGAAATCTGATATTAGTGTCACATGTACTCTCATCAATTCAGGGAAATCTTGACATTTTACTTCTGGATGTATCTAAGAGGACTTATGTGTTTTGAGAAACTCCTTTGCTTAATTGCAATCTGAGATGAGGGAGTAATAATGTGTCCGAATGTTTCACAAGGCTCAGGCAGGTACCTAATCTCAGGGAAGTACCGAGATGGGCCACTCTTCCCCCTATTTAAGGTTAAAATTATTTCTATTTTTATTTAGGTCTAATACAGTACTGAGTAAAATTTAATTGTACATGTGCAATTAAAATGTGAGGCCTTGAATGTAATCAGACTCAGCCTCAGAGTTCAGTGAGAACAGATACCAGGATAAACTGTCATCGTGCCTTTACAGAGGCATAAAATGGTGCAAAGAAGAGGGTGGATTTTGCCTGGAATACAGATGGGCTTCAGAAAAGACACAGCTCCAACATGGGCCAGGAAAAGTGGCTTCATTGGAAGGAAATGGGTCATCACAGGCAATGGAATAGAGGTGTGTGTGTGTGTGTGTGTGTGTGTGTGTGTGTGTGTGTGTGTGTGAGAAGGCGTAGTTCACTCAAGGCAGGCAGTACTGCAGCCAGAACCCAGAGCTTCAAAATGGAGAAAAATGGGTTGAGACAGGCTAAGGATAAAGTGTGGGTTCCATTCTGAGGAAATTTCAGTACAAAAATTCCTGAGGAAACCATGAATTTAAAGGCCAGCTCATGATGTTATGAAAACATCAAACCAGAAATCATGCTTGAAACATAACTGCTGCTACAGAAAGCAGTATATGTAAGGAGGCTTTACTTCAGCTGGTAACTCCCTCACCCTGCCATGGGACAGTTCTACCCCTACCAGTTAGCAGTTGGTGGTAAATAGAACAGCTTTCGACTCACTGCATACTGCTGGTCTGATCCTCTTCTATATCAATGAACCTGCAGGCCTCCTGCAGCATGGGCGGTGGGTACTGATTGAATCCTCCTATTGAGAGAACAAAGGTAGAGTTAGATTTTAAAACTAGAAACTGTTCACTAGATCAAGAGAATTCCAGCAGGAATCCTCTTGAAGCAGTGAATGTTACTGACATATTTCAACATGATCTAGCCACAGTGAAATTAGAAAACAGTAACAACTAGATAGAGCATTCAGAATTTGATTTCGGAGTGTTTTAGCAGCCAAAGAATTCTGGGAGTCATGAGAAAATATCTCAGGTTGTTCATCTAAGGGTTAGTTGTGATGCATTCACAGACTAATATAAACTAATAGACATTTGATTAGGATTCTCTAAAGTTTTCGCACTCACATTTATACTATTACATAGACATAGAAAATACAGCATTTTATTATATGATACTATTTCTCTATTTCTGCATCAATTTGTATGCTTTTCTGTGAAGAAAAGAATCACAGAAAAGATTCTAGCTTCCTGGTCTAAATAATATGTTCTTTTATGCTTTCCCTAATGTTCTGTAAGTTGTAGACTACTGAGACATTTATAATTTTCCCCTCATTCAGGAAAATAAACTTTTTAAATTAAAGGACACCTTTGATGGTTACACAATAGAAGACTCCAGGAAAATATCTCAGAGAATGTCTGTAATTTTACAAGAATCACAATTTTTTTTTATTCTAAGATGAGCATTTTTTCTTTCTTTGTCTAAAATGAGGACATGTTTTCTGATCAAGCGTAACTGCACTTCTGGTTGGTCTGGCAGGAATTGCGATATTGTCATTACTTGTGTATGCGGAACAGCAAACAACACCAGCGCCAATTGGGGCCTGCACTTTGGGGGAAAATCCAGGAATATAGAGTAATTACTACACATGAGGTGATTCTGGGAAGACAGCAAATTAGATGTGTTTAACAATGTTGCTCAGAAGGAAGTAAAAAGTGAGTCAGCTCTGCATAATTAAAAGCTACTTAAGAACCCAGTGTGATCAGCTTTGAACTCTTTTAAAATCTTTTCAGAATGCTGCATTACCATTGATCTTGGTGGCACAAGAACTATAGATCAATGATTTCTGTCAAGAACTAAAAATTCTGAACTTTGAGTTTTTGATTCTCATAAGAGCCAAATTACGAATAAGAAGTTTTAGGAATGCCATAACCAACCAATTTCACACAAATTTCCTTCTTATAGAACATAGGGCTGCTATACATCTAAAAGAAGTTCTAATTATTATAATTAGAATTCTAAGAGTTGAGCTCTGAATTTAATCGGAAGCACTTTTTCTTCCTTTTTACATGATAAAATCAAGGGCATCTTAGGTTTAAGGAAATAATATAGCAGCCCCAAAAGGGCAGTCATTGGATTCTACAACTAAATCTGACTCACAAGAGAGAGTTGAAGCTCTCTTGCAGGGAAAGGTGTATTCTTAAGACACTATTGCTGCAAGGTTGCTGGAACATCTCCTGACTATCAAAGAACCTAAGATTGTAGGATGGTTGAATTTTTCCAGCAGAATCTGTCTCTCAACCTAAGAGACTTCCTGAAAGAACATGTTCCACACGTATTCGTGGGACCTCAAGAGGACAGTGCTTTGGTTTAGATGACTGGTCTCACGTTACAGGTTAAATGCTTGATCCTCAGGGTGAAGTTATCAGCAGGCATCATGGATCTTTAGGGGGCAGCCTTGTAGAAGGTCTTTAGGTCTCTGGGGTGTTTGCCCTTGAAGAGGATTGTGAGACTCTAGTTCCTTTGCGTCTCCCTTGCTTCCAAGCTAGTGATGTAAGCAAGGTTGTTCCCTCCACACTCCTGCCATGATGCAGAATGTAGAATGATGTGTCACACTCACCAGAAGGCCAAAGCATGAGGCCACCTGAGCTTGGACTGGAAAGTCTAGAACTATGAGCCAAAAGAAACCTTTTGTCTTTATAATTATCTCAGGTATTTCATTATAGTAATGGGAAACAGACTAATACAAAGAGTTTCTCTACCATGAGGCCATCAAGATTTGGGGCTAGGTTATTTTTTGTTGGGATAAGGGTTGATCTTATCAATTGGAGGATGTTTAGCAGCAACCCTAGCCTCTACCTACTTGATGTTAGAAACCTTTCCAAGATGTGATAACCAAAACCTGTCTCCAGATATCTCCAAATGTCCCTTGAGGCAAAATCATTCCACACCCCTGGCTGAGAAGAATTTCTCTAGCGATTTCTCAAAATATTTGTGGTAGAAGACAGGATACTTTTACTGCTAATTCTAGAGACTTCTACTCTAGCTGTACGTCCTTTTCAACTGGACAGAGCCCACTGATCATGTACTTGTATGCTATAGCAGTCAGTGAAGGTTTTTAGATGGTTAGTCTGACTTTTGTATTTTTCCTACGCAGATCAGGTTGTGACTGGCATGCATTCAATGAGGAATGCTTTGTAGTGCACTGACAGCCATGTTCCTCCAAGTGTGGTCCAGGAGCCAGCGGCACTAACTTGGGCACCTATGATGCGGAATCTCAGGTTCCACCCTATACACATGGAATCAGAACCTGCCTGTTGTGTCAAGAACAGCACATGACTATACCATTGTCCACCTTCACAAAGCTCTCCAGGGTGCACCAATGTTGGAAGTAACTGTAGTAGTGGTAAAAATTTTATCTAAATGCTTATACTAGAGACCATCTCAGGGATGCTAGAACTTAGGCTCAACAAACATGACTCAGGAGAACTTTAGTCACTGTGAACTTCCCATTGCTCAGATTTTGGTCCAGAGACATTCTACCATGGAAAAGGTATCGCCATTTTATAACCAGGGTATAAACAAGATATAACCAGGATATGTCCCATTCCTACCCTTCTCATCATCTAGTTCATATATTTTGATGGTCATCATCTAGTTCATATATTTTGACACAACACATATACATGTTAGGTCTTCAATTCTATTAACAAATATTAGTTTATTCAAATAAAAACAATGACTTACGTCTGACTGAGTATATGAATGGCTTTAGGAACTTCACAATATAATTCAGATCTGGCTTGTGCATTCTCCCAAGCTGTATCAGATGGTGATCAAGTGGATAACTGGCCAACTCCTCCATGTCATCAGCACCCAGGGAAATCACAAATATGACATAGCCTTCACACTTGGCCCTCAAAGACACCTTCTTCACAAATTCCTTTGTCTCATGATTTTCTCCAGCTGAGACCACAAAGATGACTTTGTGTTTTCTTAGGCTGGGTGTTTCTGGGAAGAGACGTTCTATAGCCCAGAGCAGGGCATGACCAATGGTGGCACCTCCAGTCAGCTGGTGGAGGGAAGTCTGGATGTGGCTCTTCATTAGTACTTGGTTGTCAAAAGTTGTAAAGTTAAACTCTGTTTTTACCGTACTCTTCTTTCTCCTTGAACCATCCCAAGGAGAATAGCTCAGTAAAGCAATCCTATCACCAGACCCTGAGATTAAAGGGTTTGAAGCAATGTCAAAGTTATCAATTACTGAGCTCAGAAAGTTTTTCAGGGCCTTAAAATCATCATTTGCTATATTTTGAGAATTATCTAAAAGGAAGGCTACATCCATGTATGAATCTTCAGGTAAGAAAATCTCTTCAGCACAAGTATTTGGAAAGCATTTATCTGAAAGCACAGAGAGATGCATTTTGGTTCAGTGTTTGCGCAAGAGACTTATGTGGAATTTATTTTAAGTGATTCAGTGACTAATTATTAAGAATTACCAATGTGATCAATTTTTCCTCAATTGCACATCATTTAAATCTATGAGGAGTTTCAATGCCCCAATGTTTTTATGACCACTAGTAGACAATTTGAGAAGTTGAAGAGTTAGGTAGCAAGCATAAGTGACACCCAAACTCATTTAGAAAGTAATTTCAGTGTTTTCAGAGCCTTTTAATATAAACTGCCACTTGTCTCTAGGAAAGCCTCCATAGTTGGGATAGGTTTCTAAACCAATTTTCACCTCTGTGGAAACATCAAATATTAGATAGATTGAAATGGTGCCATTTGGCATTTTCTATGACTATAAAATTGAAAACAGAACCTACAGTCAAAATTGAAATCTCTGATAAAGCCAGATTCAATAATCCACCCAAAAGGCGCTAGAGCCTCAATACAGTAAGTTATACTCATTGATCTTACCATAGCAAAGTGTACAGCGCTGCAGTCTTTCTAAATGTTCGCGTTCCCTATCCGGAGGCATTGGAATCACCTGGAAAGTTCCAGTGTTGTCAAACTGCATGGAAAGAGAAGTAAATGCCTTTTTGTCTATTTTTCATGATTGTGAGGAAGCTATAACATTCTGACTACAGGGATTAGGTTGAATAACTACTGTTTATCTCTCTCTCTGTCACACACACACACACACACACACACACACACACACACACACACACTCTCTCTCACTCTCTCTCTCTCTCTCTTTCTTCCTGAATAATTCAAAATTGTATGTAAAGAACAGATATCAGTATCTGTATTTTATGATGAGAAAATGTCATAAGATAGATAACCTGACCAGACTCAGACTTACTCACTGGAGTAAGTATTAAAATGTTTCATTTCCATGCCTTCAGTTCTGGGCTGAATTTTTCGTGCTTCTGATTATGCTCTAGCATACCAACTTTGGCAGAAAAACCTAGAAAAGGAAGACTGAAGCCCATAGAACCTTGACTTCCTACTGTCCTGTTATGGTTTACATCTTCAGAGTGCTCCCTAAGTCTCAGAGGTGGGGTTTTTAGGGAGGAATTGGTCCTGGTGGCTCTATACTCACCAACAGAGTCATATATTTATAGGTTCATAGCTAAATGCACTGTTAGGAGGTATTTGGAAGAGGTTTGACCCTCAGAGCATGACCTGGGAGTGCTTCTCTCTCCCTGGACTCCTCTCTTCTCCCTCTGCTTCCTGGCTGCCATGAGGTAAGCAGCTTTCCTGACCACGGACTGAAAACCCCAAGCTGTGATCCAAATGAACTTTAAGTTACAGGTGTCAGGTGTTTTACCTAGTGACAGGAAAGTGACTAATACAAACCCTCTATGTCAGGATCTATTGTGAGGCTTCCTGTGACTACTAGCTCCAGAAGATTTCTGAATGTGTTAGAAGATTGATTCTCTTCATGTGATAGAGAGCTTCTCCCTCTTTTTACAGTGGATTTATGCACATTTGAAAGGAAGGCAATCTTTTTAAGCTCTCAAACAGCATGATGGTTTTGCTCAGCTCCAGAAGCAGGTATTCCATAGATAATTCAAATACATTTAAGAGTCTTAAGTATATATATACTGGGGGGAAGTGAGAACAGATCTCTTCAGAATCTGTGGATCCAAAATTAACAAATGCTTTGGGGGAAAATGCTCATACATATCATAGGTTTTATAACACTTGAAAGGCTCAAAGATCCCCTGAACTTTACTCATCATAGGTTAAAATGAGATATAGTGAGCAGATGAAAGATTTGAGAAACACCAGACCAGCAGAGGAGTTGACAGCATCACATTCCTGTGCCTGTGCCAGGGATTAAACGCAGAGCCTTGGTGCTAACTTACATTCCCATCTCTTTTTTAATTTTTTTATTCTGAGACAGATTCTCACTAAGTGGAGCAGGTTGGGCTCCAACTTGTGACACTCCTGCCTCAGCCTCCCAAAGTGCTACGATTATGGGCCTGTACCACTGCACCTGACCTGAATTTGAAGTTGAGTGAGCTAGATAGTTATATAGAAGATTGATTACGAGAACGTTCTGGACTTCTGCTGTCTCGTTTTTACTACGGAGATGACAGCTGCATGAATTTCAGAGCAGTGTGGGAACAGGTGAGCACGCAGATAAAGTTCTAGGGCCAGTGCCTGGCACAGAACAGGAATTGAGCAGACGTGGCTGCTATCGATGTGGGCTGTGGTTATCATTAAGTACTGCATTTCATGGACACTGACAACAATACAACAGCAAAACCCACACAAAGGATCAAGAAACCACATGTTTCTCTGGCTCCCCACCATTCCCACTCCAACGTACCAATATCACAATCCTAAAAATAGAGAAAGTTCTTACCCCAAAAGCTTGATCAAGGAAATCTCTTTCATTAAAAGCAAAAACTGCTGGACTGATATCCAGGGCACTAAACTCCATGGTGGCCGTAAGGATGGATGAACTGCTGGCCGATTGCCCATTGCTAAAAAACACAGCAACCCTCCTCACATTGGCTCCTGCATATGTCCGCTTGAAAGCATTGCGGGCCACAAACCTCAGCGCATTACCAATGTCTCGGGCCCCAGTGGGGACTCGGTATTCTATTTGGGAAAGAAGCTGGAGGAGTTGCTTCTTGCTTCGGTAGTCAGACGAACGGATGAGATAGTTGGTGTCTGAGTCGTAGGAAACCACAGCAACTCTTGCTCCCATGGGACAGTTATTTTCCCTGACATTAAGATCCTTGACAATGGAAGTAATGATTTCCCTCGTTTCATTAAATCTCCATTCAGTGACACCAGAGGATTGGTCCAAAGCAAAAACCAGCTCCGTCGGATACACTGGACACTTTTCTATGAAAATGAGAGGCAGAAGTGTTAATTAGTTCACTGGATCAAAGCCTTTTTCACAGCCTTGGTTCACAAAAGGTGAAGCAAGGTCTTCATCCAGCTCCAGAAGCAGGATATTCACATACAAAAGAAGGAAAGTAATCTGCTTTGTAAACTTGAGGGTGTTGTGTATGTTGTACATTATTTGACTACATATTGAGCAGACTTCAGAGTCCACTATCAGTCTATTTACAAGGGTACTGGGGACATTCTAGGAACTGTTCTATGTTGAAATGGGGTGGTAGTTACATGAATCTATGTATATGTAAAACTAGGCCCAGAAAGTGACAATTTTACTGAAGGTACATTTGAAAAATTAATAAAAGGAAGTTACAGTGACACAGATCAGTTAGAACCTTGTTCCCTTGTCCCCCAGCAATGCAGGACCTGCTCTGTGAAGAGACTGAGTTGGAAACTGTGACAGGATCTAGAAAGGACCACAGTGTGCAGAGGCTGGGTCCAGGAGGCATCCTAGTTATAATCAAAAGACTTACACATCTGCATGGAAGGAAGTAGTCCTTTTTCACACAGGTTAGAGGTTTTGTTCAAATTAGTCTGATCAAAGCACAGTCATTATTTCAGCAAGAAACCATATGGTAAGAACACTCACCTTTCCAACAAGCTGTGTCAAAGAGAAAGAAGAGAGAGGACTCTGTTACATTTTTGGAATACAAACAAAAAAAAATCCAAAATGCAATATTTCAGCAAAACTTGTTTTATTTGACTGTAATTGAAAATGAAGTTAAAGGGTTGAGAAAGATGTCCACAGAGTTCTATTAATTTGCGAACCTTCTTGCCCTTTTCCCCTGTGAGCCATGGTCAGCAGACTTCAGCAGAATTTCAGTTGCAACTGAAACACTGATCACTTGTCTTAGAAGCACAACAGCTGGGGCTCGGATTAAATGGTGAGATGGCTGAAATGCAATTTGTTTTGTCTCTCTCCTCACAGTCTTCTGAGAGTTAGTCAGCAATGCAATGCTAAAATATGGATCATATTTTCCTCTCTGATGAATACCTTGGGAGTCTCTATTTTCCTGTAGAACCACAGGGGTGTTTTTAAATGAACTTTTGTCTCTGATTAAAAATACGGCTCCTCTGTTGAAGTAATCTTCACATACAGAAAGAAGAGGAAGAAAAAAATTCCAAGGATTTTGCCAAGCAAAACACATCTGGTCTCTCTGACTGATTTACTCTATAAACCTGGGATGCACCGGGGCAAGTGCTAGTAAATCTTCTAAGAAACCACAGGCCTAACAATTTCCACGTTTCGTTTATTCACTTCCTAGGAAGCCAGTGAGTCATTCCAATGTAATAAAAAGATTTATTAACTTCAGTGACAAAGTGTTCTTCTGTCCTGCTGTCCTGGCACATGTTCCCTGCACAGGAGCTGTACTAACAGCTCGCATCTATCTACTCCTCTGGCTCCTGAGACGCTGAC
The DNA here is from genome assembly GCA_004027295.1 of Dolichotis patagonum. Lineage (NCBI taxonomy): Eukaryota > Metazoa > Chordata > Mammalia > Rodentia > Caviidae > Dolichotis > Dolichotis patagonum. The sequence continues at coordinate 13,094 of PVJX010002952.1, forward strand.
AGTCAGCAGGCACCACGCGCACCCCACAGCATCTTGTGCATCTCAGCACTCGGCACGGGTCTCATGCAGCTGATTGAGACCCTCAGACGCAACTGTGAGGCCACACACCCAGGGCCTAGATGGACGTGTGGGTTCAGATCTATCAAAGCTGAGTGACCTTGAGGGAGCCTGCTTCATTTCTTCTACCACGTTTCTTTGATTTAGATTTCCTAAAAATATTCTACATCTGCATCTCCTTATAAATGATGCTTTAGCCTCTCTTTTTTTTATTTTCAAACACCCTGCTTTCTCTTTCTGTTCCCCTAGATTTTTAGGTCTGTTTATTCTCAAAAAAGGGTCCCAGCCACCGGCCCAGGACCCAGCCCTCCTCCCTGGGTGGGAGACTTGCTGCAGGAGTGGAGAGCATGGAGGGATCCAACCTCAAGGACCTCAGTGACATCATCTATAGAGGCACAAAGGCCTGTCACCCCATTCTGTACTGTGGCGTTCCATGCCAGTGTAACCAACAACATGCATGGTGATAGAATCCACCCACCCTTCCTCAGTCCTGTGACTACCAGCTAACTCATTGGATTCAATGTTGGCAAACTTTTCCCTTCAAAGCCCAAACCCTCTAATGGCTGGTCTCCACCCCTCTCACCCTTGGGAAATCATCATTTGATTTCACCAAGAAGACTGCCAACACTCTGCAGAGTTTGATCACCTCTCCCTATCATGGTTATACTTTTATTTTTTTCCCCGTGGTCTTGGAGCCAGGCTCTCACCTCCTTTCTTTGGCTGGTATCACTCACACCTCCCCTCTCTTTGGATCTTCTCTGCATTGACTTCCCTCTTCCCAGCTTGGCAGCTGCCCACATGTCACATGCTTTCTCATCTCTGCAATGCCATTCTTCTGTCTCTTGGCCTCACTCTTTTTACCAAGACAGCTTCCTGGGTTTGCCTCTTGACTTTCTGACTCCCTCACTTCATAGCCTTGGAAAACTCATCCTCCATGGTTTGAAGGATTACCAACTCTTGAGTGACTTTGGCATCTAAGTAATACCAACTAACCCTAAACACCCACGTTTGCCCATTTAATACTGTGCCCCCTCAATTCTTTTGCACAGTTGTCATATTGATAATAAAGCTGGTTCACACATCTTTTGAATTGGTCTACTGGTTTCCCACACACATATTTTCTCTTCTTGCATACAGTCCCCTCATGAGCTGAAGCACTCCTGTTTAACCTTTTTTTCCTTGCACCTTTGATGAGAGAGGTCCCTACAGTAGGCCCTCAGGGCAATCCTGTGATAGAGGCTTCTCCAACTAGTGACCCTGGCCTTGGCCTTCTGATCCCACAGATCCATCTACACTCAGTCCTTCCCCAACCACCCGTGCTCTTGCTCCATGACACACAGATACTTACGAGAATGTTTCCGCACAAACTGGGTCAGATCACACTGCTGTAAATGGAAAGAGAATGACAGGGTTGGGGGAGAGACAGAGAGTATGAGTACAGTGATCGCCCAGTAGTTGTATCTTATTTCCCAGTGAAGGGGTTGGGTTTTTTTTAATGAATAAGGAGATACATACAGAAAATACAGGTTCCCCTGCCATGCCTTTGGGGCCCTAGGGAAACAAAAGCAAAACAACTAGTTTATAAGCTGAAGTCTTCAGTTACAAAACAAGAGAAACAAAGAAAACCATCTTCTTTCTTAAAAGCTCAGCTGGCAGGAAGTCGTCATTAACCTTAGTGTTTGATTACAATACACCCCTCTCACTCACACCAAGTGTGCAAACCAAGCAATAGATCAGGTAAGTTAATGTTCATCCAAATGAACTGAATGATTTTTCTTTCTAGGATGGAAAGAAGTAAAGCAATAAGAGCATTTCCTACAGACATTTGCATTAAATATACAGAAAATATTTCTAATAAGAAAGCTTAAAATTGTAAATAGCAGAACTTCTAAAAAGCAGTGGTAAGGAGAGGAATTTTACTGAGAATTCAGAGGTGCAGTTATATTATGTCAGGGAGTTTAAAATTAAGGAGATGATAGCCTCAACACATGAAATAACCAAGGACTGCTGGTAGCAAAATGGACATTACTCAAAAGAAGTGCATACATGTTACACTCATAAGTACCAAGAGGTTATGGAGGAAAGAAATACAACCAATTGGTTGAGGTGAATCAGGGAAGGCTTCTTGAAAGAAGTCAGTGGTGCTTCTCTGCAGCTTGAATTTTTGTCTTTTAAATCTTCTTGCTTCCTTTTATCAGAATCAGGTAGTGGTTCATATTTTCATGCATGAATCCTTTTGGACAACTAATGAATGGTAATATTATCATTTCAGAAGAGTGCTATTATAGGGTCACACTTGTGTAATTTTATTGACAATCCCCTACACCTCCTCAGAAATTCAGCCAGATATATCAGATAAGAATCTGTTCTAAGTGATAATTGGGTCACCTGTCCATCCTTCCATCCATCAGTTCATCCATCTAATAAACAGTTAAATGTCATCTGTGCTGCTGATGCTAACCAGAACCCTGTGTCATCCATGATCCTACTCACTGAAACATGTTGTCTTTCTGATCCATATCACTAAAAGGTTACAGTCTTAGCCTTCTTTTTTTCAAGTTATGGCAAAAAAAGGATGCACTGCCTTTTAAGCAGAGTCAAGAGTAATTTCTGTATGGCCCTGAAGCAAGGCCAGCAGATTGCTATAGTTGCTGGTTTCAAACAGGAGCCTAAAGAGAATTCTGTCTGTGGTCTGTTGGCCATTTCAGAACTTTGGAAATGGAATGGTCAATTCATCAGAAAGAAATAGCAGGTGAATGTGGCAGACTTTCAGTGGCCTGCAGGAGAGAGACCCTGGCACCTCGGGACCTGCACCATGTGGTTGACTCGGGTGCCGGGAGAACAAGGAGCTGCTCCCCTCTCTGGGGAGTGGCTGTGAGCCTGCTGGCACACGGCTGAGAATCAAACATCTCATGCCATCCTGTCCCCCGTCCCATGTCCCCCCAGTTAACTACACATCTTGTGAAAAGATTGGCTATGTTATTTAGTATGAGCTCCCTGTATGCAAAGATAAGGACAACCATTTGGAAGAAAACAAGAGACAATACGACAGATACTGAAGATCTCTGGTTGTCTAGCTTTGAAATTTATGCTTTCTTATGTCCCATTCCATTCTGTTTTGTTGTGTTTCATTTTACCCCCTTTTAAAATAAAAAAAATTTTTTTAAAAAAAGAGTAATTTCTGGCTAATACAGTAAGCAGCCCACAACTTAGGACTGTGGAGAATATGGTTCAAAAGAATAAGTTTAAGAATAAATCTGAGCAAGTTCTCAAGCAAAGTCTGAGAACCAAAGCCCTGAAATAAAGATGCCACATTCCAAACCAGTCCAGTGGGTTTGAGCGTAAGAGCAGAAAATTACGGGATCCCCAAATGACAGCCCAGAATCTGGCAAGAAGAAAAAGCTAGAAGCAGATCAGAGATTAAATATCTACCTACATTGAAAAAGAAAAAAAACATCATACCAAATTTCCTCTACAGCTATTTGATTTTCTTTCTAATAAGGATTCAGTCAACAACAAAACCATTCACATCTTTCCTTTATCAAGTCCTAAATTCAAGAACTTTTCAAGGCATAAAACAAGATGAGCAGCTAATCGACTCTTACACAAGACTGTCTGAGCCCCTCCACAAAACACAGGTCTTGGTGACATTTGGTGATCCCAGGGCTGTGCTTGTGAGGGGAGACAGATGTGTCACAAAATTATTCCAATCCCATGAGACACTAAAAAGAGGTAAGGATATTTTGTAGGAGAGATGCTTGACTCTGCCTGAGCATACTTGCAGAGGTTACATTTCTTTCATAACAGAATCAGAGTGGAAAGTTATGGCTAGCTCCCTGATCTCTCTAGAGACTAAATTCTGGGGATCAGATGGCCATGATAATGGTTTTGGCAACCTGTCTCACATGATGGAACTCTGGCAGGACAACTCTGTGGAGCTTGTGCAATCCCATCCCTTCATCAAAGGCTTTGGTAATAAATCATAAGAAGACCAAACACTGGCACTGCAATTTGTAGTTGACAGAGTGTGTGCATTGGATAGCCTGCCCCTCATAGCTACCTCTTCAGATGATTAGGACAATACATGTCACACAGAAGCAAACAGAGATCCAACGACTGCCCCAAGGATGTGAAGCTAGGAAGAAGCAGAGTCGGAACTGGACTCCAGTACTTCTGACTTTAAATTCCACACCCTTTCCATGAAACCAGCGTGCACACTATGTAATTCTCAGGAGTTTACTCACTCTCCGCCCAGGAGGACCTTGAGATCCATGACCGCCCCTTTCACCTTTCAAGCCCACAGTGAGCTGCAGAGAGGAATATATATTAGTTTCAACAGTTTCTATCAATGGATATTATCAAAAAATTAAAATAAATTAAAATTTTAAAAATATCTCAATTTTGATGAGACTATAATTCTTTAAAATTTGTCTTTAATTGATAGCAGCTATCAATTCAAGTCAGGTAAATTGCTTATCTGTAGTATAAACCACTCATTCTAAACCATCCATTTCCTCCGAACCCTTTCACTACATGACATCCTTGGTTCTGGCACTGGCTGTGTATTTAAATCCAAATTAGTCATAAACTGGGATCGGTACTAATATGAAAAGCAAGTATACTAGGGCCCACAAGATTTAATTTTAAAAAGTCTCATCTGTAAATCATAAAACAAGCAAAATAAGTCATCACATACATAATAGTACACAAATGGGCTGTGGCAGTCCTATACCTCAAAGTGATAGCTGTAGATGCTAAGGAAATGCACCCAAGCTGTTGAATTGTGTCTCTTTTACAGGAAGGATGAATACTGATATTGCAATCAAACTTCAAAATGAAAGGATGCTTGGCTCTGCATTTGGAACTTAAGTAAGCATAGAATTCTGTTCTGTGCTTTGCTAATTAGATTTCAACATCCTTCCTTACAACGAATGTCTCATATGACTTTCTTATGGACAGTGGAATCATGGAAAGCCTCTCTGGATACAGAGGGACAAGTTCAACTCCATTTCCATTCACAGGGAATTACATAGATTAGAAGACCTGGATACATCCAAACACCCAGGCATCAATTTGTAAATCATTAAAATAGCTTAGATTTATGAAATGATAGACTTTTAGAGCTGAAAGTGACCTTAGATGTCACTAAGTTCAATTCTTATGTTACAGAAATACAGGCCCTAAAAAAGGTGTGTTGACAGTCACATAGCTGGCTAGTGGCATTCTGGATGTCCTTGAAGATGGATCAATAATTCACTTTCATTATTACAACATGAAAGCCAAAGTCAGTAGAAGAAGCATTTATCATGCCTGAAATTACAGACACTTACAGTCAGTCCCTTAAATCCTTTGGGTCCAATCTCCCCAGGAATTCCAGGGTCACCAGCTTCACCCTGAAGATTCCAAATGTTAAAATGTGTGCTTTAAAAGAATAAGAAATTTTCTCCAAAACAAAACTGAATTGACGTAACTGTATTTTATATTAAAGAAAGCCAATAGAACATTAAATGACATCTTTCCCTGTCATCTGGAACTAAGTGATTGGTACACTTACTCTCTAAACTATTTATGACATTTTAATAATGCAAAGACTTACACATTAATATCAGTCCAGTGGCTTCTCACTTACTAAAAACATCCAAAGAAAATGTTTAAATACCAAGAAAAACATGGAGTGTTGACTATGTAAAATGCTAAACACTGAATTACTTCCTAAATTCATGAATCATTTCTGAAAAAGCTGAAGGTAAAAAAAAATTACTCTGACTCTGGTGGGAAACTAATTTTAACAATTATTTATCAACATACTTGTTTTACATTTATCAGTAAATTGAAATACACTGTTTCTGTATTTATCAGTAAATTAGAAAATTGACCCTCTATTATAAGAGTTCTTATCCTACCTAATAGTTTGTATAGAGCACCTTCTTGCACCTTTTCCTGTCTAAAGAAAGAATCTCTATTGATAATTCAGCAGGTGAAACATGCTTAGAAGTTTTCAAAACTTAAGCTATTTTCCTATAGCTGATTTGATTAATGAAACATTCTCTTTTTTAACTCACATTTTGCACATTTATTTAGCATCAACTGTGTGGAAGACACCATTCTAGACACTTTTTTTTGAAAAGGAAATTTTAAGAAGAATCCCAGTATATACAGATATACTGTGAGCTACTTTGGTGGAAACAGAAGGTGTGTCTTGTTCGACAGCATGGAGATGGATTTCAGTCTAGCAGGAATGAACCATCCTGGAAGATGTTCGATCAAGAAAGCATCAAGCTGAGACTGTTTTGGAAAAATCTGGTAGCAGTAGTCTTTGGGATTGACTGAATGAGGGGTAAAATAGAATTGGAAGACCAATAAGAAACTTTGTGTGGGGGCTGGGGATTTAGCTCAGTGGCATAAACGCCTGCCTGGCAGGCACAAGGTTATGAGTTCAATACCCGGTACCGCAAAAAAAAAAACTTTGTGTAATCTTTCAGGTAAGAAGAAATTAATCCACAACAATAAAGAACAAATAGCAACCAAGAAAAACACAGAGACAAAGTGGAGAGGGCATTTAAAGGTAGGGCATCGTGGTCTGGGACAGCAGGTAGTGAAAGACAGGACAATATTCTCCAATCTGAAAATTCACAGGAGTATGTCCCCTGCTCACGAAGCCTAAGGAGAAACTTTCCTGATCCCTCCGCATTTCTTTTCTATTGCATTCAGAGCCTCAGGATTTTTCCAGTTCTTCAGAAAGAAGTTAAGATCATGGTAAGGAAAAACGTTCGTGTGTACAATACCTTCTGCCCCATATCTCCAGGGAATCCTCTTGGGCCCTATAATTTTCATCAGATTACATAGATTAACCAAAATACCATGTCCTCATTATGATCATATTATTTAAGTTTCATTTACCAATAAAAAAGTTTCCATATTTACCTTTACTCCTTTACGTCCCATATGACCATAGCCTGGGGTGCCATAATTTCCCTGTAAACATACCAATTAATTTCAATTTCTCAAAAATGAAAATTTATTGTAATCTATACTAAGGAAGTGTTAGTATCGGGAGAGAAATGCTATGGAATTCCAGGTGCAGAGGACCTACTCAGGGACCTTGAACTCTGGATATGTGTGTTACTGCTTGATATGTCCCCTGCTATGCTAGACAGAACACAGAGGGCCTTTGATGTTGGTAGTGAAAGATTTCTACTAGGTTCAGAAACAGAAAAGAGTTTATTCAGATCAGCGTACACTGTGAAGAAACACAGCAGGCAAGTTTCCAAAAGAAGAATCTGGCTATTAGGATAAGACATTGGGATTTTTATAAGGGTTTAAGGACTTGGGAAAAGGGTCTAGGCAGTGAATCTAGATATCTCAGGAACACTTTCTCTGGTCACTTGGTTCCTGCTAGGTTTTGGGGAACACTGTATTGTATCTCAAGCTCAGATCTCACAGAAGCCCCTTCAGTTTACATTAGGAATCTACACACACAAGCTCTGAGGTAAGATGGGTCAGGCCTCGTTGGGAGGAGTGTATAGCTCTTGTGTGTATTTTATCTTATATTTATGTTTTTAGTCAGTGTTAGCACAGTGCCTTGTGACTATCCTGTATGCAATGGGCAAGATTGGGTTAGCAGAGAAATTATGCAGCTACAAGTTTCAATCCTTTGTCACCAGATGCCATGGTACTTCAGTAAGCTCCACTCTGCAGCCATGGTGGGAAGCAGAGAGGAACAGCCATCCAGAACTTGTAGAATCAGTGATAGTTTCTTTTCTTTCTTAGAAAAGTAGGAGCTGTTCCAAAGAATATGATGAATCCCCTAAAGATGAACGATAGCCAATAAATATGTGGGAGGAAATGTTCTCCCTCATAAGTAACTCCCTCCAAAAGGTGAAATTTGGAACAATAAGGAGATACCACTGTGTCAAGGGGAAAGGTTTAATACCCATTGTTGGTATGGAAGTCCCAAAATAGGCACTGTCCTGCATACAACAAAGGAATCTGTGTATTGTTTGAATTTTCCTAAGGGCACAATCAAAATATAGCCTTCATTAAACATATACACGTTCTTTAAATTAGCTATGAAATTTCTTTATTATTGGGCTGAAGATGCAGCTAGGTGGTAGAGCACTTACCTACCATCAGTAAGGCTCTAGATTTAACCCTCAGCATACAAAAAAAAATTATGGTTTTGCCCAAAATTTTAGTTGGCTATCAGAATGTTCATTTCTGCACTGCTTATAGCAGTGAAAAACTGAAAGCAAATTAAATCTCCAATGATAAGAGTCTGGTCCAGTCCTAGGGCATTCAGTACTATATTTTGAAGCTATTAAAAGTGACTTTGAGGGAGAAATGTAAGAAAAATGAAAAAACACTCATGATACAATGCTAAGAGGGAAAAATGAACTGATTCGCTTTCTCTCTCTTTCTCTTTCTCTCTCTCTCTCTCTCTCTCTCTCACACACACACACACACACACAGATGTTAATGATAAATACCTTGAAATGGTGCAACTAGAAATATTTTTTCTTTTAATCTTCCTTTTCTATTTTTTATACTTGGTAAATTTTAGCCCTATTTTTCTGTTCTTTCTTTCTTTCTCTCTCTCTCTCTTCCTTCCTTCCTTTCTTCCTTCCTTTTTTTGAGTACTCATGTTTTTAAATTAGATTACAAACAGATAGGTACTTTTTTAGATGGTGATGTAGCTGGACCATTTCTACAAGCCTTTAGCTAAATGTTGTGACTAGAAGCTGCAGCGAGGAAAGCCCGGAGGCACCATCTGTGGATTCTGCAGCAGGTAAGCAGCTCGCTCTGTGTGTCTGTGCCTTTCTAAGCCCCTGGCTCTGTGGAGTTATTTATCAGTTTCTCCTCACTTCTCCCTCCCTTGATGCCTTTCTTCTTCTTTTTAAAACTACATTATATTGTTATTAACTGTAGGAACCATGATGTACACTAGATCTCTTGAAATAATCCCTCTTCTCTGAAGTTTCACACCCCTTCCCAGCCTCTGGTGGCCGTCACTGCTCTCTCAGCTTGACCTGTGGACATTTCATATATAAATGAGATTATGTGGTCCAGTGTTAGTCATTTTGTTCCTGGTTTCTTTCACTTCGTATAATGTCCTACAAGTTCATTTATTGTCACTGACAACAGAACTGTCCTCTTCTTAAGGCAGAGTTTATCCCACCTTCCCCCTCCATTTTGTGGAGTGCGTCACACCTTCCCTCTCCATTTTGTGGGGACGCGGATGAGCCATGGCTGAGCTGGAGGTCAGTGAGCTCCCTGGGACTAGAGCAGGCCCAGTCCCTCAGGTGTCTGGCCATGGTGACCCTCCCTGTGAACCACAGCATGGAGAGCTCTGAGGAGGTTTCACTTTCAATGTGCTCAGCAAAACACTGAGACCTCAACATACATTTGACTTTGTTGCGTGTTTCCCTGCTTTTTACTGTGTATAAATAAAGATGCAGACCATGCTGGTTGTTGCTGCCTCTCCATCAGAGAGGTCAGGACCCACCGACTCCCAGCTCTCCTTTTGGAATATGTCTAGTTTTTTCTTAATTTCCTGTCCCGTCCACACCTCAGGACTCCACTGGCTGCATGAGTCACGGCACATTTCTCCACTGATGTACACTTAGGTGGGTTCTCTGTCTCGGCTAATAATGCTTACACTTGACACATTTTCTACAATATTTATATATAGTGCTTATGATAAACATATCTTTTTAAAGGAATGGAATATCTGCCTCTCTATTGGCTGTTTTACAGGTGAAGATTTCGGTACAGTCAGAGCTACTAGGACAAAATGTAAGCCTGAAAAAGCAGCACCCCATTTCCCGGTCCTACTCCTCAAATTTTTCAAGAAGGGAAGAGAAATAGGCAGTTTTGTGTTTCAGCCAACAGAACTGAACTGGCTGTTCAAATACTGAAATGCCCTGCTCTAACTCATCCGTCATCATCTCTGCCTCATCCTTTTCGTCCTTCTTGCTTTAACACACCAGCTGCAGAGTAAGAGATTAGAGGGTAAGACAAATGCCCTCGCCTCTTCCTATTTGCTGAAAACCCTTCCATGCCTTAGTGGCTGGGGTTGATGGTGTCAAACTCCCTCTTACCTCAGAGCTGAGTACTCAGAGTAAGGGAAGGGAAGGGTACCAGACCCCCTACCTGCTTTCCGCGCTGTCCAGGTGGCCCCACTGGCCCTGGGTCTCCAGGAACTCCAGGTTCCCCCTGATAAATGAAATAAGAGGAGCTTCAGATTGATAAACTCAAACCTGGCCCTCACAGCAGGAAGTCTGTCCACTGGATGGAGAAACAAGGTTCTCAGGGAGGGCTCAGCGCTCAATAGGGGGCACTGTAGAGCACAAATAATGATCTTTCCAAAGGAGAGAGTAACAGAGCATATCCCAGGGCTGGACTCAATTGCTGCTTTCCCAGTGCCATCAAAGGACCAGCAGAGAAGGCAAAGAGTAGAAATTCCACTCCACGGAAAGTTGATTCATTTGCTAATGTATGTGCCTAACCAAAAATTGCTTATTTTTTATAGATAGCTAAGTTAGAGAGAAATTATATGTAGTCCTCAAAGAAGTCAGCACAAAAAAATAATGACATCAGAATTGTGGCTAAAGGTGAATCTGAAGACAGCCAGGCCTCAATAGCCAGGCCTGTGAGAAAACACCAATTTGAGATTATACTGTGATTAGCACCATCTGGACCAGTGGGCCAGGCATCAGATGCATAGGTGGGTGACCAGAATATCTAGGCCCACACCCCCATCCCTTTCCAAGAATTATTTTGATCTTTCCATGTACTCTTGCTATATGACTCATTTCCATATTGGAACAATATTAGCTAAGCAACTATACTATTAATCCTATACGTTGATTGTAGTTTGACCCATGTGATTTTGCTGTATGAATTATCCCTGACAAAAGGCCTCGATGGCTAAACCACACACATCCCCTCTTGCAAATACAGGAACTATTCTCCTTATTTCCAATAAAGCTCCCCTAACTTCCCCCTTTGGCTTGTAACTTCATTCCTCAATGTGAGACCATAAACTTGGCACATTTGACATCTTAACAGGCTGGGAGTTTTATTTGTCTTATAACATTTTCATGAAAAACTATTGAATATGATAAATATGGTCCTGCCCTCATCAAGCACAGCCTAGTTTAGAAAGACAAGTAACGATGTAGGAAATTATAATAGTGTGTGATCAAGCTTGCAGTGCTAGGAAGCAAAGGCAGGGGAAAGCGTCAAAATCAGATTTGTGAGACTGGGGAGACAGTTCAAACCTGGCAAAAAGGGCAAAGTCCTTTAGTATTAAAAGCACAATTTGTGTTTTCTTCTGAAATAGAGAGTGCTATGGTTTATAGCCCAGTGCCTTGTGTATTGAGAGGCAGGGCCTTTGGAAGGTTATTAAGTCATGCGGACATTATCTTTATCAGTGGATTAATCCATTGATAAGCTCATACCTGAATATGCTGTTAGAATGTAGGACGTGGCTGGAGATAAATCACTGTGGGCAAAACCCGGAAGGCTGGGTTCTGGCCAATGGCTCTTCTTTCTTTCTCTGTCTCTACTTCCTGGCCACCATGGGGTGAGCAGCTTTCTTCCACCATCCTCATCTACCATGCTATTCCTGCCTTACAGCCAACTAACCATGGGCTGAGCCCACTGAAGCCATAAGCCAAATAAACCTATTTTCCAAATTTTATGTGTGCTAAGAAAATGACTAATACATGCAGGTTTTGCTAAAAATCATGACTCTTCTCTTGGGCCTATAAATGCCCAATAAGTAAATAAAAGTAGAACAAACCTTGATCTTCATTCTGTAAAACTCTGGGTCTAATCCTTCTGAGTCCTATAGATAGGCAGACTACTCCTTTAGGGACTGTTTGTCTAAAAGCTGGCAAAATGGGATGGATTAGCCCTAAATTCACTCCCGCCCCACCACACTGCCCTTCAAGACTGAGAACGCCAGGACTAGAAATTTACAGGGACATTCAGTTACACCCAGAGGTCCACACTGTTCTACACAAAGGGTCACCCTGGATTCCTGCAGAGCAATAGCACCTATGTCATGAGAATTGAACTGTCCCTCAGGTCATGAGGCTCTCTCCCAAGCTCAGGACTGAAATAATGATTGATTGAACCCCAGCCCATCATGGAACCCCATACAATGGATCCTGTTTCTTCCTTAATTGGCCAGTCTGATCCTCTTCATCAGAGTGCGGGCCCTCCAGCGACCCAAGGAGTAGTTATTTCCCTATTTTCCCTTTACTTCCTTTTCTATAGGGCCCAGCTTGGTACCTGTCAGCTCCTAAGGCTTTCTCTCGCTTTTTATTTAAAACTTTTGCCTGTAAATTCATACTATTGCTTTAGTTTTCATTTCCTTTGTTGCTAAAGCAAGGATCCAAGCTAGTCAGTGACAGAGGAAAGGAGCAGGGTGTTGTGTGAGCCAGGGGAAGGAGCTGGGGAAGGTGAATAGAGGATGACACTGGCAGAGGCGAGCCAAGCTTGGGAGCTGGGAGAGCGGGGACGAGCTGCGTTAGAATTAAACAGTACAGATAGCAAGGGGCCTGGAAGCTATTCCTCCATGCCTTCAGCTTTATGGATACATAATTGACTAAAATTGCATGTGTTTTACACATTTCCACTGGTTTATACCACCAGTGATACATGCACGGCAGTGTCATCAGGTGGCCTGTTCCACCAGTTAAGACTGTCTCATGTTGCCTAATTGGACAGTCATGTATGTACTACCAGTGATTCAGACCCACCCAGCAGAAAGACAGATGACTTACAGCCCTAGAGTGAACACGTCAAAGCATGCGGTATGATACATATACACATTGTGACATAATTACCAAGTTATTTAGCATAGATAGTGTTTCAATTTAACATTTTGTGTGTGTGTGTGTGTGTGTGTGTGTGTGCACTCTATGGGAAGAATGTTTATGACCTACTCTCTTAGCAAAAAATTTTATGAACTATAGTCACCATGCCATATATATTAGCTCCCCAGAACTTACTCATGTTATTACTATCTTAAGGTTTGAAGACTTTCCCAAGGGCCAAGGTAGAAAGAAAACCTGTCTACATAGGTTGCAGGGCTCAATGTAAAAGGAAAACTTAGACCCTTTTCTCAGAGATTATGAGTTTTAAGATCTTGGCAGCACAGAGTTGAACCAAGCAGAGGCCTCTCTCAGCGAGACCTCTGTAACTGTCCAGGCCCCAGGATCTCAAAATCTGGGCCCTAAAGGAGTGTAAGCAGGGCAGTCAGATTCTGATGGGACCCATAGTTTGCTCTCTGACAATATCCAACAGACCCACCTCAGACATGGTGGGCTGAGTTAGCTGCACGCACAAACAAGTTGGAGCTCCTTCATTCCCTGCCCCCCCAACTCAGCTACCAAGCAATTCCTGAATTTAGTAATCAGGGAATGGTAGAGATGCGTCAGCATAACTTTATGACAAGTGAGATCACCATTGCTCCTAGGAAAACAGGGGGGCAGTTTGGTTTCTGGAAAGGTAAGCAGTTAGAAATTGTTTGTTCAGTGAAAGAAAGAAAAGGTATTATTGGATGCTCATGGTGTGTTGATGGTGCTTGGATTCATTCACATGAGAAACTAACATGAAATCAGGGAGAAGACACAGGTACTTATGGTCTCAGTATTTTTTTTATTATTTATTTATTTATTTATTTATTTTTATTTTTTGGTGCCGGGGATTGAACTCACAACCTCGCGTTTGCCAAGCAGGTACTTACACCGCTGAGTTAAACCCCCAGCCCTAGTCTCAGTATTTTAAAACAACATTTACCTTTCTCCCCAAAGGTCCAGGTCTTCCAGTGCTTCCTTTAGGTCCCATTATCCCAAAAGAACCCTGAAAAACAAAACAGGGGCTGATGCAAATTTAACGCTGCAAACCAGCATGGTGGCCACATCTATAATGCCGTCACTCTGGGAGGCTGAGGCAAAAAGATTGCAAGTTCAAGGTCAGCCTGGGCAACTTAGCAATGTAGAGAGATCCTGTTTCAAAATCAAATATTAAAAAAGGGTTGGGAATGTAGCTCTGAGTGAACATCCTGGGTTCCATACCCAGTACCATTAATTCACTAATTAATTAGTGAAAGTAAAATGAAAGTGCCACAGCAATTCTTAGAAAACCCACTGGAAATGTTTCACTTTTCTTCATCTCATTCCCAACAGCCCCTTAAGACCCCCTTAAGGAGAGAGCTACAGCCATGCGGAGGAGTGAGTACCTGGCTGAGTCTGGAAACTCAAGTGCCAGTTCTAACTAAAAGACCACAGGCCTGCTCCTGCCTGGCCCTCAGTCATCCACATGGGGCTCCCCTGCCACTGTTACCGAATGTGAGGAACTTGCTACAATGCACTGGTTCTATTAGAACCAAGCAGTTTGCTGCTGCCAGTTTTGCACGTGGCACCAAAGACGCATCCATGTGGCTATGCAGGTTATACAGTTTCCCAATGTAAAAGTGGGTGAAAGAGTCCTGCATGAGCCCATGAGGAGGATCCCTGAGCAAACCCGGACATCCTCTGCCCTCTGAAGTAAGTAAGCACTGAATAGATTCAGGAAATGTTTCATACAAATCCCAACTCCCATCACTCACTCGGGAAACAGGTTCAGATGACGACCTCAAGAGACAGACTTAGGAATCAAAAAGGTTCAGGTGGCAAGGGGTCTTTGTGCAGTCAGTCTCACGTGTCTGTGACCAATGGAGATACATGAGCAAGGCACACGTAATTTTTACAAGTTACAAAGTAGAATGATGTCCCAAGTGGTTGTGAATCAGCAAGTGTGTTTTCTTCCAAGCTTTCTTTAAGCTGACAAAGTGGGTCTGTGCCTCTAGAGTAAAATTCCAGTGGTGGAGAAAGGGGAGAATTTCAGCCAGGTAAAGGGACCATGGGCTAAGCTAAAGATCTGACCCATAGTAGTGCAGAAAAGAGTTCTTTCTGTGTCAATAACATCAAATAAACTACATTTGAATGTCTTTTACAGTAAGGTGAAAGTAACAGTTGGGAACCATTGATCCTAATATCACTACATCACTCACCTGAGGTCCTTTGTGCCCCTGGCTGCCTTGTTCTCCTTTCCTGCCAGGATTTCCACTCAGCCCCTTATGTGGTAATGAAGAGAATAAAAGGCAACAATGTCAGTGAAACTTCCTTTCTTGGTTGGTGCTTTTGAGCGTCCCACCCCCGGGAGAAAAGCAGTGATCCAACCCCACACACAGTCTTCCAACCCTGAAGTTCACCTGCGTTAGTTGAGTAACTGAGGGCAGAGCACACCCAGGGTACACACCTTACTAAGGAACCCCATGCCTGGGCCCAAGACCCTCATCCTCCTCCTACAGAAAGAAGGAAAAATAGACCAAAGGAGAAAAGTAAAGTGTGTATCAATGCATAAACTAGAGAGTAAAGTTGTTTTAAGAAAGCACCAAAGAACATTTTAGCAGCAAACTTCTGCCAGAAGAATCAAAGTGTATTTTCCTGCTATATTTGCCATGAAATGTATACACAGTTCTCATATAGCTCTTTCACACTGTACAAGAGAAAACTCGAGACAATCCGCCTCACAATTGAAGCACCAGCTGTGAAATGGCCACTGCTCCCCAGGGACCACTGAGCAAGCCTTGATTCATGGCCCAGGTATCCAAAGGAGCCTGGAGTGTCCGAGGTAGCTGTTACCCCACTTCTACCCACAGAAGTCTGTGAACAGACCTGGGTTGTTTCTATGGTTACTCAATTGACAAAACATGGGAGTTTACGGCTTTATTCAGAACCCCAGAACTATTCAAGAGAATCTCAAATTCCAGTGTAGTACTAATAATCTGGAATGTTCTAGAAGAAAAAAAGAGTTCCCAGGAAGTCTTAGAATAGGTGCATCTACACAGATCCCCTTGGACAAGTCCAGGCTTCAAGTGAGCTTCATATAGTATGGGCTCCGTATAGTTACTAAATACCTATGTGTAATAAAACCATTGTCTGGGGATGACACATCTTCACTCTGGCACGGAAGAGAGCAGGAGAGTTGCTCTAACTTCTGGTCCACTATCACTAACGATGAGACCATGAAAAAAATGCAAACAGTCCATAAATCTCTATAAATAGCATTACAAAGATGATATTCCCTGTGATTTTAGTATTAGGTACACTAAATAATACTTTCTGGCTCTTGACTAACTTTCCCTGTGGGAGTCTATGTACAGGACCTCAGTTACAGAAAACCAATTTTCTGGTGTTAATGTTCATTACTAATATAATAAGATGATATGACTCATTCAATATTCCTGACATTCAGACACAATACCAGGTGATCAGAAGAGCACATCTTTCCTCTGGAAATGCATATTAGTGAGCTGTAAATGTTGGCACAGTTTAATGGAACAAAATCATACCCTTCCCCATTATGAAAATGTAGAGTGTGGTATGAAGGGGTGCAGATTAAGAGTCTCTTCATTATTGATTTTTTATTCAAGGTCATTTGCCTTTTCATCAGAATAATTCCACATTATTTACCAGTATTTAGGAAATAATTTAACATACCTGTGAGCCTTGTAATCCTTCAGCTCCCTGTGCACCTTGAGGTCCAGGATCTCCTGGCTCCCCCTGAGGAATAAGATTTTTAGGGTTAAGGTTTTCACCATAGTTTCCATAAAGCTCTTCTTTTTATGGTACTTACAGAAGACCTAGGTACTACTTTGCCAGGCTCATGGCTCAATTCCTAACAGGCCTGCCATTTTACTCTTTCAGACTATCTAAATCTAAGGAATAGATAAAGAGTTTTCTCACTTTTATAAAAAACTTCACTCTCTCACACACTGATTCCTCACACCGAGGAAAGTCAGTCAAATGCAGGGCATTCAACTATGCGCACTTATTCATCATGGTGAGTCTGTGAAGGAGTTTTGCCTTATATCAAACCCCCCTGTTTCTGCAAGCTGAACTGATGGTGACTTTATTCCCCGCCAGTCAGTGGGGGGTCACATTCGGTGATGGACATGTCCTATATCTTTGTCAAAAGCTCCCAACACCATCCACACAGGAAAAATATTCTTGGTCCTCTGTGCCACAGAGGACAGAAAGTAAAGGTCACTTACCAAAGCCCCCTGGGGCCCTCTGGGGCCTTCCATTCCCTGGAAGAGAAAGTGCAAAGCATCAGTGCTTCTACAGGGAGGGCTTCCCCAGGGAAGCCAGTCTCTGTCATCTCCTGATTGACACAAGTAATGAGCAGCTCACACAGAAGGGGCCCACCTCCGGCACTTTCCACAGACAAGTTTTCACATTGGGCACTTAATTTCAAGCTAACATTTGCAGCTAGATTGCGAACCAATCTAAAAGTCATTGCAGACCTAACTCCAATCTGACAACCTCTAACAATTGCCCAGGAGGCTGTGTGAAGACTCAAATTATCCTGAAGAATTTGTCTTTCATAGAAAACTCGGAAAGCACTCCCAGCTAAGCAAAGGCTCACCACTGGAGGACAACAGCGGCACGTTCATCTCTCCCTGCCCTGGACGCCTACTTGTGTCTCAGGGGAGAGTGAAATTTCTAGATACAGTGCTACACATGGGCTCATGGAGCTGGTCCCGGTCGAATTCTACAGGAAGGAAATGGCTGGAGGTCTGCTGTACCACCCAGGAATGTGATGCTACCACTGGGTCCATGAGAGAAGAGCCAGGCTGATCCTGCAAGCCCCCACCCGTCTACGCCCTTCCACAAGCCAGTTCCTATTGCTGCTCATGGTCTCCACCCAGAGTCATCTCTTCACTCCCCGCCCCCTTATTTTACAGGGCAGCCAAACAGGGTGCCCAGATCCTCACTTCTTTTTCCCTAAACTACAAGAAGATCTGTACCCTCACACCACTCACTCGCCTCAATTTGAGAAAGCTGTAGCACATTCTGAGCCATCGACTCACTGTGTGTTGTAATACCTGACTGTGATTACTTTAGGCACAAAAGAAATACTTAAAACAATATATTCGCCCATTTGTTGCAATATAATTATTCTCAGGATTGCTGCTCTCTTTCAACTGTCCATCTCCTGAAATTTCTTAGAATAAACAAACTGACCAAAGTGCAGTTCCCTAAGATGGTTACTTTCTCCATTGAGGTTCCCAATTAATGTATTGGTCTGCTTTAAAGCTATTCCAAACTAAAACTATTTTCTCTTAAACCAACAAGATGCATTTATCTTTAAAATGCATACCCCTCATTTCATCTTGCTGCTCAATGGCATTTTAACTCCCACAAGTGAAGCAGAGAGTATAGTCCCAAAAAACGTTAGCAGAAGCCATCCCCATTGGACTACAGATGTTTTTCCTGCAGAATTTGGGATTCAAGATACATAAAGGTAAGAAGGATCAGGACAGTATCCTATCCCAGCAAGAGGACAGCTGGCCATGACCTTCATTTGATGAGAAGATTACAAATTTGTCATAGAAAAGAAAGCCACAAATCTTCAGTTCCCTCTTGGAAAAAACTCAGAGCCAAATCTAGGTCTTTATATATTATTCTCTATTTTTATGTCCCACTCTGAGCATGTGGTAGGCCATTTTCTAACATCACAAGTAACTCTAGCTTCAGGAGTCCACAAAGGAAAATGTGAATTCTTGATTATTCCTTAAAAATATGAAGAAATTCAATGTTCCTGTTTTTTCTGTGATAGAATTAATATCACAAGGGATGCTACAAAGTTACCCTAGGAGTCTGAATTCAATGTTCCTGTTTTTTCTGTGATAGAATTAATATCACAAGGGATGCTACAAAGTTACCCTAGGAGTCTGAGGTTTCTAGTGTTTTTATCCATTCAGGAAGAACTTATGTGAGATTCCTCTTTCCCCCTGGCAACATATGAAGAGAAAGACAATAAGGAGTTTACCCAGTTCACAATATTCTTATGCAGCTCACAGATACTAAGCTACTACAAGAGGGTAATTATGCTACACTCATTGATTGTCTTCAAAGAACATTCACAAGCATCTGGAAGTTGGACAGGGAAAAGGAGACTATCACAGTGGTTTCCAGCCCGGGGGTGATTTTTCCTCCACTTCTACCTTCACTGATGTCTGGCAATATCTGTACAGTTTTGGATGTCACAAATGGGCAGAGAGGATGTGTAATGCTATTGACATCCAGTGGGTAGAGATTAGGAATGCCACTAAACATCCTGTAAGACACAAAAAGTACTCTCTGGTCCAAAATGTCAACACTGACAAGACTTAGAAATGCTGCAAATGTAACAGCCCTGGTTCAACTACCTCTGCAACAACAAATAATCTGAATGTCTCTGCACCGTCTTCAAGAGGTAGGGAGGGCAAACAAATAGCCGAAGGGGTACTCACCCTTCTGCCTCTGGAGCTAGGGCTGCCTTGTGCCCCTTTCTGTCCAGCTCTACCCTAGAAACACAAAAGTTCCCCCAACATTGTAACGTAAAAGACTAGGTAAATTAGAAAAGCCTCAGTATCAAACATAAACGCTATTAAAACAGTAGAACAAAGGTGCCACGCTAGCACCATTCTTTATATTAGCACTTTGGCTGAGCAGAAATAGCTTCTAAAATAGAAGTATTTTAGAATCCAGAAATAGCTTCTTATGCAAAATGATTCAGTGTTCAAACAAAACAAGATATTGTAACATGCACTGTTTCCCAAACAATATCACTTCAAAAACAGTATTTCCCATACAAATGTAGCTTACTACAGACATAACTTATTTTAAGATATTAAGTCTTCCTTAAACATAGGTGCTTGTTCAATTACAGAAGGTTATATATTTCAGTAAATTTACTTAGCTCAAAAATGGAATTAACCAATTCATATAGGTAAAGTAGATATGATTACCTGTCTTCCTTGTTCTCCTTTGGAGCCCTTTTGTCCTTTGATGTTACTGTTTTGTCCTGGATTACCCTAAAAGATTTGTAAAGTATTTTAGCATCCAGAAATAGCTCCTAAAATGCAAGTATTTTAGAGTCTAGAAATAGCTTCCTTTACAAAATGATACAAGGTTCAAGTACCAAGGTAATTAAGTTATGGGATGAAAAGTGGGGGAAAGTTCTTCAACTTGAAACTCAGGATTTTTGAAACAATTAAAGCAACATTTCATCAAGTTTGAAGGAGATTTGGTTGTAAGTGAAGATTTATAAGAGGGCTCACTACACAGTAACTTTCCCTAGAAAAGCAGCTTCACTGATCCACCATCCAAACATTATTAGGCCATTCCCTCACAAGCACAATAAAAATTTTCTATAATAGGGTCAACAAATAGGGAAACTCTAGGTTTTAAAGATTAGAAGTTCAACCAACAAATTATGAAAAATTTTCCCCAAGGAAATTTGAAAGGCTCAACATGCCTTAAGAAGTCATAAGATGAAACTCTAATACCCAGTACTCAATCTTTAAAATAATTAGCCCTGCCAGATCAAACACAGAATAAAACTTTTCCCCACAATGCCTCAGTTAAGGCCTACCACCCCACTCCCAAGGCGAACACTTGCCTGTAGGTTAGCAGGAGGCATAAAGCAAAAGGAGATAGAAACAGTAACTTACAGGGTCCCCTGGGAAGCCTTTTTCTCCATCTCCTCCAGGGGGGCCTCTGGAGCCTGGGCTGCCCTGAAAGAATAAAATGAGCTTCTACAACAGGCTTTTATAATGGTGTTAAATGTCAAGTTCTGTGTGTGTGTATGTGTGTGTGTGTGTGTGTGTGTCTGCATGCATGTGCACATTTGTGTAGGGCAAAAAGTAACCAGATAAATTGCTCCACATTCTTTTAACTCAGCCATGTTCCTTTAGACTTCCTAAGTTCAATTTGAAGCCTATGGTCAGGTATCGGATATGAGGGTAGTCTCATGTAGGGTTGACCACTTGAACTTTCTGCAGAGATTAAAGAGCTCTACAACTGCATTGTCTACTAAGAGAGCTACAATGACGATGATGTGGCCACTGAGCACTTGAAATGTGGCTTATGCAACAGAAGACTAGAATTTTTTAATCAATTTAAATTTAAATAATCCATGTGGCTATGCCTACTGTAAGAACATCCCCACCAGTCTAACAATTTCTGATGTCCATAATTGAATTTCTAACAGAAACTTCTACAGGGATGTTCTGTGGTCACCTCAGTTCAACTGTTCCCAACCCAACCCACCCAAACCAAGGCATTAGTGGGCAATTTGACTGACTCTCCATTTCCTGCTCATTAGCTTGATGTGAAGATCTTATGGCCCACAGCCAAGGCTGGGTAAGCCTGGAGAGCCTTCTAGAGTGGAAAATGAGGGAGACACTCACTTGGCATGACCCAAAGAACAAGTGCCTCTGTGGTACCCAGGTGGTCCATGTCATCTCCCTCTGCCCGCAGGGCCCCTGTTGTATCTCACACCAGGCTCCCTGCTATTGCTCCACTGGAAGGCTTCATCCTTCCTTGACTTGCTCACTATACCTCTCATCCCTCCTTGCATCTATGTCATCTCCAAAGTCTCCATACTACTGCCAGGTAATCTTTCTAAAATGCAAATTTCAATACTAAGCCTGTTTAAAAAAAAACCGATGGCCTGCTGGGTAAAAGCCAACTCCTCCCATGGCTCCTCATGCTGCTCTGACCTCTTTCTGCCACCTCTTGAACCTTCCACTCCCTGTGCTCCTGTAATCCTTCCAGTGGAACAATTCCCAGAGCCTCGTATCTGCTCACAGG
Organism: Dolichotis patagonum; assembly: GCA_004027295.1. Lineage (NCBI taxonomy): Eukaryota > Metazoa > Chordata > Mammalia > Rodentia > Caviidae > Dolichotis > Dolichotis patagonum. The sequence continues at coordinate 34,849 of PVJX010002952.1, forward strand.
TTCTCTCTGTCTGGAATGCCCTCTGTCTACATCCTTGCTCTGCTAATTGCTGTTCATCTCCAGTTTAAGGATCATGTGCTCCAAGAAGACCTCCTGGACACTTTCCTCCCCTGCCCCTCTCTGGGAAGCTGCCCCTTTCTGAATCCTTGTGTGGTCTTCTAATCATACTATTTATTGATAAGTCTGCCTCCCTAACTACATTATGGAACCTTTGAGAACAAGGACCCTGTGGTCCATCTCTGATCCTCTATCACATAACTCGGTGTCTAGTGCATGACAGATCCTGAAGAATATTTGATAAATAAGCCGACCAGGATATAAAAGTAGAGCTTCTTGGAATCAAGTAAGCATATATCAATGCATATTGAGACGAATTTAAAATTTAAAAGTTACCATGATTTGCTGCACTAAGGCCACCAAAATTACTTTCTTTTTGCTTTTAATTATTTTTCTGATACTATAAAGACTACATAGAGGTTAAAGCATTCATCTACAGACTTCTGAAAACCATGATCATGGAAGGTCCTTGCCTGGTTTGAATTTTTCTAGCTGGAAATTCTTGAAAATTACATAGTTACCAATTTACCATAAATAGGAATGTGGCATCTATGCATTGGTAATGGGTCTTCATTATGTGATTAAGTCAGCTGTCAGTTTATCCCCAGTAACCACCTACACACCATTAAGACAGTCTCTGCCAGCTTGCTGAAGGGTTACCTGAGATCCCAGATCACCTTTTTCTCCTTTTTTCCCAGGAAATCCATGTAATCCCTAAGAGAAGATAAGAAAATTCCCATCTATAAAAATACAGTCAACCTCACGATGGGTTTATAACTTGAAGAAAAATGGCTTACCTCCTCCCCATTGAGTCCATCCACACCACTGTCGCCTGGTTCTCCCTGAGAGGTGACAGACAGCCGTCAGGTAAAGGTCTCTGCTGTACACTTATGGAGAGACTAATCCCAGTATGAAATCAAAATTGACAGAGAAGAAGCTGTAATACCTTATTTCCGGAAAATCCTTTGTCTCCCTGCAAAAGATGAAATGCCTGCCATTAATGTATCAAGGACAGAGTGTTGATCTGCAGGCTGCAGCAGGAAGAAGCTGCCTCCCTATTGACTAGGTATCTCTTTAGCTGTTTCTGGCTATCCATCCAGAAAGGGGTCACAGATGGGATATAATTAATGCTCAACGCAAGATTATTAAGAAGCAGAATTAATATACAGAACTCATAGATGTAGCTGGAGAAAGGGAAGGGTTAAACAAGAGAAAAACAAGGGAAAGATGGGAGGAGATGGGGAGAATGTTGCAGAGAAATGAAAGTAACATTTCCAGTATGGCCTTCTTACCTTTTGACCCTGCTCTCCGGAACATCCTACAGTCCCTATGTCTCCCGGGGGTCCAGTTTCTCCTCTTCTTCCCTAAGATAAAGGATCCAAACACATATTCAAAGCGAACCTTTGGTCAGAAGCTGCCAGAAGTTTGCTTTTAGAATACTGAGCGAAAAACAAGAATGCCAGGCTTTAGGCCAAGCAAATCCTTCTATAATCTTGTTCATTTAAATCTTTCTCTCCTCCTACAGTGTACATTTTCCTTGCCAGACTCCCATGATTCCTTAGAGACCTGAGGTCACAAGTCATTGCAAGATGGACTCAGGAACTTCACACCCTCATCAGACAGTGCAGCCAGAGATTCAAAAGTCATTTTATTTTCTAACTATACTCCTCAGTACCACAGGAATCCCTGTGTTGGCCCTGACAAGATGTCAGCACTCAGGGAACTGATGCTGTGTTGGAAAAGTTGGCACTGCTGGTCTACAGAACCAAGTCTGCACCAGGGGCCTGAAGCTAAGCAGAGAGAGCCGATAGAATAAGGGCACAAAGGCAGCAGTGCCAGTCGTGATGGGGAGGGACACCAGATTAGAAATCCCAAAATCAGATCAGCCACAGTGATGTCCTCGGGCTCAGTGATGTGTGTAACTCCCACCAACCTTGCTGCTCCCAGGATATACTTAAATACAGGCAAGTGCAAGTGTAAAATAAATCTCTGGAGAAGAAATGCATGCTCCTTAAGGACAGAGACCATAGTGGTCTCTGTCACCACTGTGACCTGAGCTTGTGCTGGCTCAAGTCTGAGTACATAACAGATGCTCACAGTTTGCAGCGTAAGTCTTGCCCAAGGTCAAAGGTTGTTATGTGTACCTAAACCTTACAGCCTCTAATCTCATGGACGTTCGGCCAGCTGCAGGCCCTCAGCCAGGCAGATGGGTAACTCTATTCCCAGCACCCAAAGCATTCCCATACCAGCTTGACTCTCCTTTGAGGGTACCAAGTGAGTGAGTTTTGCAAACTAGGTCAGCTTTAGGGTCCTAGAGGAATCTGTAAGCATTTATATATGAGGGAACTAAGGTAGAGAAGTTAAGTCTCTCACTCAAGGTCTCATAATGTGGTCAACCTATGGCAGGCTGATTCGAGTCCGGCTTTTATATTTGATAAACTTGCTGTCCAGATGAGGAGCTGGAATTGATTCCACAGGATAGAGGTATAGTAAGGAAGCTTCTTGAAATTACCCTAAACCAAATGGAACCAAATAAGTGGCTCCATTCCTCCAGATTCCACTCATAATTTGTTGTGAACTAAGGGAGAGTTCTCGTTTTAGAATCAAGGATTGAGATCCGCAAAGCTCTGCATGTAACTTGTGGTCATGGAGTCATACCTAAAGGGTACCTTGTCCATTGGAGGGATGGATGCTCCAGCTTTGGCGTATGGCCTTGTACTAAGCACTGGGTTTCAGTCTAAAGCCAGCTTCCTGGCAGGTAACCCGCGGCATGTTGCTTGGGGTAGAGAGGAGGGCGCCCAGCTCCACCCCCTCATACACGTGCCAAGACATGTGAACCCGTGTCCTCCCCCAACCCAATTTAAATTTACCCAGGGCCTCATAATTCAGACAAAAAAACAGGAAAACAAAAGCAATGCTTTTCCCTGTAACACTATAAAAATGAACCTATGAAAAGCACCCCATCTCTCACTTTTGTGTGAACATAAAGCTTTTCCCAAGAAAGAAAATCAGGAAGTGCGAGTAGGGGAAGGGAAGTCACAAAACTTACAGGGTCTCCGTCTTCTCCCCTGTGTCCTCTGCTGCCTTTGTGACCTAGAGAACCCTGGAAGGGAAGAAAAACAAAGTGTGTGTCAGTGGTCCTGCTGTCCATTCAAATTCATGAAGGTCTGAGGCACGCAGTGCAACTGCCTCCCTCACCATGGTGGCATTTTTGGAGCTATGGCTGTTACTTTGGGAAGAGTCTGATAATTGGAAGCTGGCTTTTGTTCTTTCATCATCTCTGAAGCCCCCATGCAGAACGTGACCCTTTAGGTTCCAGAAGAAAGCTGACCCTTCGAGCCTGCCTTGTGGGTGACAACCGCAAGGCTGCTCCCGTGCCCACGGGGCTTTCAGGGAGGACAGCTATGACCACCATATAACTCTTTTAGCAGGCAAGTCAGTCACAATTGCAGAGAGATCATCTTATTTTCCTCTGCCTTTTCTGAGAGCCCAAGGAAGAACAAGCACAACAAGATAGTGTATATTTAAATTACCTTCATTTCCCCCTCTGCCACACACAGTTTAGCTGCTTTGTGGCAAAGGTTTTACTTGTGGTTTGGAGGGTGGTCCGCCCACCCTCCAGCACAGATCCCCATTGTCTACTCAGTTAACCAGGGAGGCCACGCCCCAGCACATAATTCACTGTTGACGGAACAGGAGGTTTTACTAAACAAAATATCACAACACAGAAAAAAAGTCCAGCATAAATGATGTAATTGATCTTTTAAAATTTGTTGCTTTAAAGGCCTTGTAACACTATGATTTTTTACAGCTCAATCTCATTTGTTGCTGATGAAGCATAACTTTCCACTACCCCTAACACCTTTTCAACTGCCTGCAGCAGATACAAAAGTGTAAATTACAAAAACCAAGAAAAATACATGAGAGAAAAAAGGATTATTCTTAATAGCAGTATCAAAAGTGAGACCTTCTGAACTGCCTCCTACACCATAAAAGTCGTGTGAAATGCCCAGAGCAGTTAGATTAGTATGGAGTGAAGATTGCAAATTCAACCACTCAGTCTTAATCCCACTCATCCCGGAGTAAGGCACTCTAGAGAAAGCAGTATTACAACAGAACAGCACCTTGAGACCTTGCAATCCTCGGGTTCCATGAGGTCCCAGAACCCCTGGGCATTTGCAAAATGTACAGCAGCAAGTCCTCTCTGCAATGTTTCCCTGAAAAAAGCAGAGCTGAGTGAGCAACAACTGTCAGAAATTTTATTACATGAGAGTCATATTCATACAAATCATAATCTACCACCTACAAGCCCACCTTTTGTTTTTGGATAAGAGGCTACAGGGAAGAAGAGGTGCTTTTTTTACTTAATACAGCAGAGAAAGTAGCAGATCCCCATTCTAAAAGAAATTACCTTTATTTATAGACAGGATACCAAGCATATAAATGACCAACACACCAAGTTTGCCTGCAACGTTTCGGTCCTAGTTAACGGTATCTTCAAATAGGAATTTCTGTAGCATACAGTGTTAACTAATTAAATTAAGGACTGTCTAACTAAACTTGTCTTTAGTTCCCTATGCATGCATTTAGTGAGATGATGAAGAAGTAAGGGATATGCAAAACAACCCAAAATATATATTCTGGTCTTCCACAATTTTTATATGCTATGACCATGCACTTAATTCAGGGGCACATTTGAAGGCAGTGTTTGGAAATACCAAGAGTCCAGTTAATCCTCATGGCATTTGGAATAACTGGGTTTAAAAAAACTCACCAGGAACTTTGATAGCATGCTGCCTAGTTCTGTCATTCCAATGGTCAAGTGAGTCCTGTAATCAAATCCTTTTCCAAATTCAAAACTGGAAAACTCATCATGAGTGGCTGGGTTGAGAGCTACCACCAGCAGAGCATCAAGTCCTATTTAACAAAAATAGCAGGTGTATATAACTCAAGGGTTTGTCCAAGAAAAAGAAGTTTCAAGATAGATGACCATACTGCTGTTTTTGTCAGATTGTTGAGCAGAACTGTTAATAGTCTCACTGTTTGAATGTCTACTTTGTATGCTTTAATTTTGTAACTTGAACAACTATTTCCAAGATGACAGTATGTAACTTATCAACTAGTGATTTATTAGTGGGGTTTTTGTTGTTGTTGTTGTTGTTGTTGTTTTCTTTTTTTCCTTTGGAATTCTGTATTGTTGCTACCCTTTTTTCTGTTTTGTTTGGTTGTTTTTTTCTTTCTAAATAAAATTTTTTAAAAAAAAGGTCCGCTTGATGAACATTATTTGGATAATCAGAAATAAAGAAAAAAAATAAGAGAATTCAGGGCCCCCAACATATGAAGAACTAAAAGACACCTATGAGGACCAAACAAGGGGCTCTAAGCATGTCACCAGCTGGCATCCCCTGCAAGTGATTTAAAGGATCCCAAGATCTAGAGCACTTGTTCAGCATATTTCATATTTTGCTGTTCACATATTCCACGCAATACCTGCTTCTCTCAGCCTGTCTGATTGATTTTCGAGCATGGTGATACTTTCACCCTGGAGACCGTCTGAAAAGATCAGCATCACCTAGAGGAAAGCAAAAAATAGCATGATGTAAAGGCTGGAGATGTAACTGGCGAAGGAGGAACAAATCAAACAGTAAGGAGCGGAAGAGAAAAAGTGACAAGGATACCTGTCCCTGGGATGCAGTTCTGTTCTCAAACGTAAGCCACAGTGACTGCAAGAGCTGTGCATTCAGATGGGTGGGGCCATTGACGGAGACTTGCAGCAAGCTGTCAAACACTGCTTTCTGGTAGATTTGGAACTTGGTGGGGAACTCTCCATCACTGTTCACCTTAAAGGCCAGGCTCACCTGTGACTCCGCACCTGCCCCACAGCTCACTCCTCTAATGGAAGTGATATCCCGTAAGATGCCTGGGAGGTACGATTCCAAGCGGGGGTGGCCATGGAACAAAGGTTGCCCCCAAAGGTGCGTGGAAATGTCAAACCCAACCACTACATCCACAAAGCAACCTGGAAACCAAGGGAAACAAGGCCAAATTAATGAGCATACTGCTATAAGAAAAGGCAAGCCGGAGGGCCAGGCAGGAAGGGCGGGGGAGGGGGGAGGTGTTACCACCCAGAGTGCAAATTAGACAGTCTCTAGTACCCAAAAGTGTTCAAAAAGGAAGCTACTGGCTGCTCGCTCAATATGTAACACAGGCATTTTCTGTCCTCTTTCAAATATTACAAGTTCCAATAGCTATTTGTAATGCAGACCAGTTTCTTCGTGGCTGTGTATGTGCACATTTTTTTCTTCTTTTAGAGATGACATATTCTGATTCATATAATCGGATGAGAGAACCGAACTGTTCTGCAGATCCTGTAATCTTCAGAGGTCACAAATGCAAATGGGCGCGAAGGCTGGATGGATAATGTAGATGAGCCAAGCGTGAGAACAAGGGCTCACTGGGATGTGTAGCTCAGCTCCAGCGGAGAGCAGTCAGGTGGGACATAGGGTCCAGTGCTCTCAAAAAGAAGCCTGAAATCTGAATCCTCAAAATGTAAAATCCCAAGTTTGGTAATGCTGACACTAAAGCTGGAAAGTTGTCAGCTCTGAGCGGAAGAAGCACACTGAATGTGCAAGCTGCCACTTGGTTACCTTTGATCCTGTCTAGTTGTTCATTTTTCAGAGGCGGGAACAGCTATTCACGGAGTCTGTGCTACTGCTGCTCCAGAATTAGAATTCTGGCTTTTTGCCCCCAGGCCCAGGGCTATGTTCTCCTCTGTCACTTGCTTCCCCTTGGGCAGCCAAATGGGACATAAAAGATCGGGAGCATTTGCAAGACTGATATATTTTGTGACAGAGCAGCTTCCATTAGAACAACTCTAGCGTCAGAAGCACCCTGGAGATTTCTGTGTTGTGCAAATTTCATGAAATGTGGACTATTTCCTGACAGGCCGTCCTCCCAAATCCCAGACCCAGGATGACAGAATCTGAGTCTCCTATGGCTACTATTAAATGGATATAAATTGCAACCTCACCATGAATTGCTCTCCAGTTCAAGGTCCTCAGACCCAGCCCACTTGATTCACCCACAGAAGCACCTGGCCTTGATAGCCACTTAAAATTATGCTCTCTGGACTTAAAAATCTCTAAGAACAATTTAAACCTTTACTATATTATGATGGTACATGTATCATCATTAAAGGATAAAACACACTGCACACAAACATACACATGTACCCACACACAAGTCCCTTACAAGATGGTCTTTAGAAGTTAAAAGAGTAAAACTTTCAATCAGGAAATGTTCATTATGTTTACTTCTTCCTGGATGCAGTGTATTGTCCTAGAACTTCCAGAAATGGAGAGGATAGAAACAGGACACTGAGATGCAGGTACTAAACGGAACATGAACACTGGATTACGGAGAGGAGACAAGAGTGAGCAGGGGACTCAGCCCAAGCCCCTCCAGCCCCTGCACTCTCTCATTCTCTTTGAGGGACATTGGCTGACCCCAAAGTTATTGGAAGCAGGAGAGATGTCTCTTCTCACTGAAGATACTTCTCACTACGTATTTTGCTGGAGCTGGTTCCTAAGACATCCTGAGAGAAATGGAAAGTTGCACCTGAACAAAACAAATCAAAGAGCACTTACTGGTTTTCCCACAGCTCTGGCAGATGTCACGAACCATTCTTTTTTTCAAATCCACATCCTTTAATCTATTAAAGTCTGACAAGGTGATTAGTTTTTCAGAATTTCCAGATATTGGCAGAAGCTGCTCTTTATTAACATTACCAATGCCCAAAACCAGGATACAAATTCCATGGGCTTTTAGGGCTTTTACTGCATCGATCACATTACCAGTAGGATTCTTGGATATAGTAACCACCAAAATCTGAGGAACACCAGCATTTTTTCTCCCACCAATTGATGGATCAAACATATGGAGCACATGTTTAAGGGCTGTGTGGATTTGTGGAAGCCCTTTGGTCTTGGCAACGGTTTCAACTTTTGACTTCCATTGGGTTTTATTCAGAGAATTTTTCAACTCTATAATTTCCTGGTAGCGGCTCCCATATTGAGCCATCCCAATTTGCATCTGAGGCTGCATTTGAAAACTATCAATTAAATCTGACAAGAAAGTCATCATGGCAACAAACTCTGAATCAGTTACCACGTCAGAGCCATCACAAAGGAAAACCACATCAGCTTCCTGAAGGTCACAGGCTGCAACGGGGAAAAAAAGAATAAGTTACTTTTCTTGTGAACCAGCCTAAATTTTTTAATATTTAAATCGCTTTACTAAATATTTAAATTGCCTTATGTTAGTAGCAAATTTAGATAAATTAATGGAAGAGAGAATTCCCTGATTGACCCTCAAAGAGAAGGAAAAATAGCAAGAAGGAGAATGACAATGGAGGATTTTCAAATTTTAATTATTTGCATAATTTATTAGAAACAACACTGCAAGCTACTCAGAAAGAAGTAGAAGGCTTGAACAGATTAACTGTATCATTAAAGATAATTAATTACATAGGCTAGAAGTCTCCTTATACTCATATCAGAACACTCACCCAAATCAAGGTAATGATACTACCATAAAACTATTAGTACTCCTCTTACTATTCATGCTTCCTGTTGCATAGGTACTGAGTATTACTAATGCTTTTAGATACTTTTAAAATGCTTTTAGAATGCCATAATATTGTTAATACATAGATTCACCTTATGGGGAATTAAACTAATTTTCTAGCTGTACAAATAAAAATCAGTGGTTAGGTAACTTGCCTAAGAACACAAAATTACTACTGAGTAAAGCTGGTATCTGACCTCTAGATCCTTTTTACCCTTTAATATGACATTGGATTTTAAAGACAAAAGTCTGTCTGTTTCAACCATGAAACTCTTCACTTGAGTCTGGCCTAAAACAGATGTCTGGTGGCTACATTGAGACCATGAGGCCAAAAGAGCAGCATGGGTAGTGGTTAAATGAGACAGGATGACTATGACCCTCAAAAGAGCTTCCTGTGATCAGAAAAAGGCAACGGGGTGGCATTCAGAGCAAGGACTGTGTATGAAACTTTCTTGTATCATCTCTTCAATGTTTAAGGTGGTAAGAGGGGAACTTTGTGAGATCTTGCTCAATTAACCCAATTTCTTTTCGATGAGAAAGCTGATTTGCTGAACACAGAAAGATTCAGCTCATGACACCCAGGGAACAGGAAGTCAAGATTTATGATTTTATTTAAACTTTTATTGCTATTCTCCATAGAAACAAACAAACAAACAAACAAAGCCTTACTTGCTTTTGCACTGATACACATTCTTTCTTGTAGAGGCAGGTAAATATCTTTCAGTTTGTCAAAATTGTCCACATGGATAGTATTGTTTTTATCCCCTGCCATCATCTCCAGTTCCTCTTTGTTGGCTTGCCCTACACCCACTGCAAAGATGGTGATGCCGTCTTCTCTTAATTTCAGGGCTGCGCTACTGAGCTCGTTTCGATCGTGGGATACGCCGTCGGTGATGATGATCAGTATCTGCTTCACGTTTTGCTTGATGCGGCTGCCGTGTTCCTCTCTGAACAGGATGCTGGAGTGTTTGAGAGCCTTGGCGGTGTAGGTACTCCCTCCAGTAGCCCTGCGACGTCTCAGATTCTCAGTGATTTCTGGGCGGGTGGAGTATGTGTTAAGGTAGAAAAGAATCTCAGGATCTTCTGAGTATTTCAGAGCTCCAAACTGAACTCGGTCCCGGCCAACATCTGCTTTCTTCACTAAGTGGACAGTCAGGTTGATCATGCTTTCTTGCTGCTCCCAACCAATGCTGCCCGAGTGATCCAGCACAAACACAATGTCTAACTGTTCGATCCTTTTACAATCTGAAAAAAGGAAAAAGAGTCGATCACACATACTACACAGTTTGGATCACTGACAAGGAAGCAATCTGACTTTTGCCATGAACCTGTCACATCCCTGACACTCACTTAGTTCTTTGAGGAGGCTCAGAGCAGGGCAGCATGCCCGGGTCGTGATTCCGAGGACACTGATGTCCTCACCTGCATAATGCCACAATTACGATCGATGATCCTTACACCATACCACTCTCTTCCACTGCTTCTCTCCAGGACAGCTAAGGCCTTTTGCTCAGCAGGCTTTCAACTTCAAGGCAAGGTCAGAAGCTAGTTCAGTGCCAACAACAGGGTGAAGCATACTGCTATTTGGTTATCTGACCTTTTAAAGACTTTAGGAGCTCATCGTTTAAGTTGAGGTTTTCATTCAGCCCCCCCAGGCTGCAGCTGTCTTCTGAGCCTCTGGTAGGTAAACCTTCCCCTGTGCATCTGCCTCTCCGCACTTAGTTGTGCTCCTTCTATTGACCTTCTGAATTAGAACTAAGTAAAGGAGTAGTTTTGAGTTGGGGGAGAACAGAACCCCCATCTCTTCCTCCCTAGGTCCAAACCTTGCACCGCATAACAAGCCAAGCAACCACTCTGGTGGCAGGTCTTCAAAAGGATGGATTCTTACTCTCTCATTTCCTTCCTTAAATACCCTTAGCATTAGCCTTCCAAAGCTTCATTTTTTGGCTTTCTACCTGCCAACATTACCTTCAATCTTTATGTCTGGCAGTGAAATCCCAGCTTCTCAAGTCTCAGACACTGTGGATAGCTTAGTCTATAACCATAAAAACCTGGGACAATGATCACAGAGGTGTGATGACCAGCCATGACTTAGTAACTATGAGTTCATCTAATGAAAGAGTTAGCAGAGATTTCACCTTATGCTATATACAGAGCCTCCACAAACATTACATTTATCAAATGAAAAAAATATAATTGCTGGAAAAACCCTACAGATTTCCAAGTCCAAGTTCTGGTCTTAGAGTATACCTCTCGACAGTACCAAGAGTTTTGGAATCACTGCTACTTTTAGAAGCAGAAAAAATTCCAAGTAAGCTGTTACCAAGAAGTCTTAGAATTCACCTAAAACTCAGAATTACAATGAAATTTTATCTGTTAACTTTGTGAAAATTTCATAATTTTGAAGAGTTAAGTCCAACAGATGTCTTTATGTTGCCAGGTGAACAACATACAACAAATTTGCTCTCTTAGCTGTATCCAAAAGACAAAACAGGATACGGTAGTTTAAAAGCATAAGCATATTTAGTATTTGTGTGGATTTATAGCAAGTTGTCATTCAAGAGTTGTTAAAATCGGTAGACTCAAACTGGAGACTGTTTAATACAATTTTAAAAGCACTAATATTTTTGACATAAAAATGGTGATCCCAAGCAATCAGAAAAATATCACAAATTTAAAATTTCCAGAAGTGTAGGACATGAACTAAAATAGAGGTTAAGAAGAATATGGAATAATGAAAGTTAACATATATCTTTAAAATGCAAAAAAATTTGTAGATCAATATTGCTTAGGATAGTGAAGGTAATTTAACTGAAAAGAAGATGAATTTGTGTTTCTAGTAATTTACTGCTTAATAGTGGTTAAGGTTAGTCAAAAAACAATTCTGAGAAATCATTTGGGAGTAAAAATGGGCTCTGGAAAATCCAGGTATGCAAGTATTAAAGAGTTAGCAGTTTTGTGTAAAATTCTGAGACCTTCTTAAAATAAATTTAAGTCACCAAAAGCAAGATTATTTAGCATCAAATTGTTAGCCGGAAATATCCCTGGAAGACAGAAGTGTTTACTATAATGTAAGTAAGACCAAAACTTAACACAAAGTCCAGGTAACAGCCAAGCACAGAGTACAACACTCAGCAGCCACCGTACATTGAACAGATTACATGCGTGAGTTCTGAAAGATATCTGGGTCACTTACCATGAAGAGCACACATGCTAAAGATCAGTTTATTTTCTATTGCTTTTAGGAGGTCAAAGTTCTCAACATGGAAAACAAGGCTTCCATCCCCACTGATCTCTTCCAGCTGAGTCCTGTTGGCACCGAACACCCCCACAGTGATGATGATCACCCCACTATCCCGAAGAGCAATTGCAGGAAACTTCACATCATCCTGTGCTTCGCCATCTGTGATGAGGATGAGAAACTTTCGGACCTGGGGACGGGCCCCCTTGGGGTAGGTAAAATATTGACTTACAAAGGTTATTGCACTTCCAGTCAGAGTGGTACTGCTGATGAGAGACATTGTGTCTATTGCATCAGAAATTTCTTTTGTCGTAAAGTATTTGTTAAGCTGAAATTCTTCCTTGTTGTAATTACTGAACTGAACCACACCAATCTGGGTTTGGTTTGCACCAATCTCAATCTTAGTCAACAGAGCTTTCATGAAGGTTTTCATTGTCTCGAAATTTGTAGGTCCTATACTTCCAGAACTATCCACCAGAAACATGATGTCAGCCTTCATGTCTTCACATCCTGTATGTCATTTAAAAAATGGAAATGGGCATGGTTCTCAGAATGTTTTAGAAATAAGGCAGCAATAAAGGTGTTAATGAGAAAATACTGAAAAGTAACTCAAACAACTGGTGCTTTTTGAAATTTTTATTTGCACCATTAGTAGAAGTCTGATAACTAGAATGTGAATCAGAAATCCACTGAAGATCACCCAAAGATTTTTAAAAAGGAAATGCAACTTCCAGCGTGTGCATTCATTCATGCATACATTATTTATCTATAATTCATTTATTCTTAGTTAATTCTTTTGTAATTCTTTTTTTAATAAATAAAGTTTATTGGTACACTTTAGATATACATAATGATCACATTTATCACAGGGATTTTTGTCCCTCATACATCTTGCTACCACTTCTTTTCCTATTCCCTTCCCCCTACCTTAAGCCCTCTTCTCCTCCTTATTTACAGAAGCTTTGTTTCCATTTTATCTTTTCTCACTTTTTCCCTTTCTTCCTTTCTCCTCTGCCCCCTCCTTATTCCCCTTCTATTGGATCATTTTCTCCCTATTAAAGTTCTTTCTTTCTTCTTTCTTTCTTTTTTTTGTACCAGGAATTGAACTCATGACCTGGTGCCTGCCAGGCAGGCATGGTATCACTGAGCTATATCCCCAGCCCTATTAAAGTTCTAAGGCTCAGGTTATTATTAAGGATGCGATGATGATCAAAAAAAATTTTTTAAAGGCATCCAGAACTAAAATAATCAATTCTCAGCATTCACAAGACAAATATTCAGAGTTTATATCTTCTTGAAAAATGCAATTCCATTTCTTTAAATAGTATTCTTTTCTGGGATAATTGTAACTGATTTGATAAACACTATAAGTCAATATTCAAAATTTGAGTGAAAAGTTCTTACCAGGGATAATGAGTGCTTTAGTGGGCACATATCTATTCACCATGGACAATTTCTTTATACAAAATTTCTAGGTAGCTTATTGATTGGAAATGGACATATATATACACATATAAGGCCATTTATACAAGTTATTAGAGAGTGGTATAAATCCACGGTGCATATGTTTAATGTATATCACATACATACACACACACACACATACACACACATACAGGGCAAGTATATTGTCTTTAGCATGCATTTTCTTAGTCTTATCCCTTTTGCTGGGTATCTGTCCAGCTGTAACCTCTATCACCCGCTTCCTAGACTCTTAATACTCATGGATTTTATCCCACAGTACTTGAACATAAACACCTAGCATCAACCATACATGGAAAAATAAAAAGATAATTATTTTAATGACTCAGATACACCATGAGGATTGACAGGAAGACCCCAAGTAGTGTGTGATGGTGCACACTCATAATCCCAGCACTCTGGAAGGCTGAGGCATGAGAACTGCAAATTCAGTTCAGGTATGCACAGTTCAGCATGAGCTTATCTCAAAGATTTTTTAAACATCTTGGAGCCATCCTGAAACTCTAAATGTATGCAGCCTTGGCAAAGCCTTGCCTTGGGAAAGCATGGAAGATGCTCCCTGTGACATGCGCAAAGGTAAAGACTTTTACATGTGTTTTAGTATTCTCAGGACCTACCTCCTTATTCCTACTGTGCCAGAGTCTGTGTCTTGTCCCTTGCTTTTTCCCCATTCTTTTATCCTCATCACATTTCAGCTAGGCAGGTGGTTGCCCAGGTAAAGACTCTACTTCCCAGCCTTCCTTGAAACTAAGCACAAGCCTGTGTCTAAGTTTGGGCCAAAAGATTTGGGCAACAATGAATCTTCCCCATTTTGGTTCTTCCCATTGAAACAGCTAATCATGGTGAGTGGGTTCTTTCTCCCTTTCCATGACTGGGTGGTGAGGAGAACTGGGACTTAAACTTTGAGTAGGCATGGAAGCAGCATGTAGAGAAAGGAACTGCCTCTCTATTAGACCTGAACTGCTCCCTCTAGACTATTCTGTGAGAGAGAAATCATATGATGCTGTGTATAGTTTGGACTCTTTTTGTTAGAGCAGCTTAATTGGCCCAAGTTGACACAGCATGGCTCCCTCCTCCTGCAACTACTCTGACATTTGTATTTTCTAGTTCCTTGGATTCAGTTAAGCTCCTGTTCTCCACTCATTCTTCAATGACTCACCTACTCACCATCCCCTCCCCTAGTACTCCACCATTAGAGAGGGGCTGTCCCTCCTCAGATTAGCCCAGAATCTTCTCCTTTGAAAGGATTATAGGTACTAGCTATTTACAATCTCCTTCATGCTTCCTGAAACCCTTTTACTTTTCTTGGGGAGATTTTTACTCTTGCATTCTTCCTAAAAATTCTAAAAGCCTAGTTCTATTAACAGGAAAAATGAACAAAATTGTGGCTTAGGATTCTGTTGCTAACACTGCTTATTTTATTGCTTATTTTTCTTTAGTAAGTTCAAATAAGCAAGCACTCTATACTCTTCTTATCAATGAACACTTACACCACCTGCAATAGCTTTTATGCAGCACTTATTGTCAGGTTCTTCTCTAAGGCCTCCACATGTGGTATCTCCATTACGATTCACAATAAGCCAAAAAAGAAAGCCAGGTAGAGGGGCAACAATGTATTCAAGGTCCACACGCACACACACACACACACACACACACACACACACACACACTTGCATGTAAAACAGACTCTTTTCTACTTCATAGCAGTGGCTTTTCTTATGGTCACAATATTCTTGACACCCTACAGGCTCCCTGGTAGCCTCAGCATAGGTCCTCTCAGAAGGCTTCTCCAGGCTTGGCGGCTGATTTCAGGGGAGAAGCTGACACTTTATATGCTGACATAGGAGATTAGCAAACTGTTGGCCAGAGAGCTGGTCACATCACATCTTGTCTCTCAGCCAGGGCATTTATCTACCTGAAACCATTGGTGAAATGGGGAGAACAAAGCCTTTTTTCTTGTTGCTTACCTTTTTTAGTGCAGATGCTGTGAACCACATCATTTTTTATACTTTTTAAGGAATCAAAGTTCTGCCCAAAGCTAACCCTGTCTTCTTTCCCAGCTATTTGTAGCAGCTGTGTTTTGTTAGCGTCTCCAATGCCAATTGCATGAATGATAACTTGTTCAGTCTTTAGTCTCGCCGCAGGCTCCAGGACACTGTCCTGGGACTGCCCATCAGTCAGCACGATGAGGAAGCAAAGAACTTCACTTGTCCTGTCCTTCTTTCCCTTCTTTATGAGTGACAGTGTGAAGTTCAGGGCTGTTCCAGTCAAGGTGCCACCTCGTAGTTGCTTGATGTTAAAAACAGCCTTTTTTAAGTCTATGGCATTATTATAGTGAGATATAGCAATTTCTTCTTCCTGCTCACTTGAATATTGCACAACTCCAACTCGGACTTTGTTTGGACCAATGCTAAACCTGTCAATCACTGCTGAAATGAACTCTTTGATTTCCACAAAGTGCTTTTCATGGATGCTGGATGAGCCATCAATAAGGAAATAGATATCAGCTTCCTTTGTATCCACACAGCCTGTAAAAACATAAAAAGTAGAAAATGCATTTCCTGTTAACAAAAAAGAATGTGGACAGGACTTTTCAAGAGAATTTGTGTAGGCCCCTGAGGCCATGCAGGTGGTAGAGACAGAGGCCTTTCTACTTATGTAGAGACTGTACACATCATCAACAATCTTCATTACCACTTTTCTCTGCTGAAATTTATGGCCATTTTCATTGGAATCTGAAATACAGCAAAAGACAGTGATTCATCCAAGATCACACAACCAGAGGGGGCCTGGGTGAACCTGTGAGAGCACCAATGACTCCTTCCTCTATCTAGAGGGCCCAAGGTGGCCTGAAAGGCCCCCAAATGAGGAGCACACCATGGAGAGGTGGGTCTGGCAGCCTGGGACAGTGTGAAGCAGCAGTAACAATATGAGCCAATGGTTAGTTCACATCAATACTCCTAGGCTAGTCAGCCTAGGAAAAATCCAAGACTCACCAACTGGTAGGACGTACTGTGACTTACTCTGCACCATGGGATCCAACAACTGGGGAAACACCAACCACACAGTAGCACCCTGACTAAGGCACACAAAATGAACAGGTGAGACTAGTGAAATTGAAAAGACCAAAATATGAACCAACAGGTGGTAAGTTAGGCAAATCAGCACTGGGCTTAAGGGAAAAGACACACAGAATAGAGCCAGGTGGATGGAGCAGTCCTTTTGTTTGTTTGTCTGTTTTTGTTTCTTTCTTTTCTAATTAATTTTATATTGATTTATTTTTGCTTTTATCTTATTTTGTTTTCATTTTTTTCTCCATTTTCAATTTTTTCTTTCTTCTCATTTCTTTCTTTCATTTTCTTTTTTCTACATTCTCTAAATGGCTGAGGAGAACTCAAGTCACATAAAACTAATCCCATTCCCCAAACCCAAAGACCAAGTTTAGCTAATCCCCAAAATACTCTTTTGTTCTTTCTTTTCTACCCCCTGCTCTAGTTTCCCAAACCTTGCATGATCATCCTTTGTCCTTCAGCATGACTTCTATCTCCTTTCCAATTACTTTTGTTTTATACAATATCTTCCCTAAATTTTCCCACCACAAAGCAAAACCTGAGGGGAAAAAATTTACATACAAACTCCTAATTTATGATTGGGTTCTGTTATGTAACCATAGACTTTCGTTCTATGATCTAAAGTAATATCAATAGTTACTAAAGTTGTCAGTTTCTAAATTGTGCTTGATGTTATTGTTATTGCTAATTGTACTATTTTAGCTAAGATGTCATATCTGTTTTAATCCATTGTTCTTACTTCTTCTGTAGCAATATTTAGAAGCTCTAGATAAATAAACTCACCATAGCTCAACATCAAAGGACTAAGGATGGAAACAGATACTAATATCCCACTGTCAGTTAATAGGGAAGGTAGGATCCCGAGACAGACACAAGCTAAGAACTGCCTACATAAAGAAGACATTCTTGAAGAATAGGCTATTCCTAGGGAAGGCTTTGATACTAATGATATAGCTACCTACTAAAAAAAATCACGAGGATCATCACAGAAAATAAAACTTAATTTTTTCTGAAATAGAAAATGACAAGAAGAAAAAGCAAAATGCAATCTCAGACCTCCAGCCCATCCAGAACAAGTGAAGGAGACATCAACATTGAAGAAATTGGAAGACACACACCTGAAATTTCTGAAAAGATAGTAAGTACAGTAAAGAAGCAAATCCATGAGGCTGTAGAGCAAATCAGGTCAGAAATGATCTTTCAGGTAAAAAAGCAAATAACGACCATAATAAATGAATTGCTCAGAATAGCTAGAAAAGACATACATAAAAAATACAGGAGCATAGGAAATCATGAATGAACAATATAAGAAAGAAATAGAATGCATGAGACAGATTTAAAGAGATAGTCAGGAAATTAAAAATTCCATTGAAAGCTGGCAAAACTGCTTGACTGAAACTGAAGATAGACCTTCAGACCTTGAAGATAGGATTGTAGCTAGCAATCATGAAAGGAAATATCTCTTAAAAATAACAAGAGACCATGAAATAACAATTCAACAGCTCCAAGTTGATGCAAAGAAAAACAATATATGATTGATAGGTATCAATAAACAAGAAGGAGTCAACACAAATTATAAAAAAAAACTATTTGCAGAAGTAATAGCAATTTTCCAAGCATGGGAACAGAATCTGACACACAGAGAAGTGAGGCATCTGGAACTCCAAACAGCCATTACCAAAATAAATCTACATTCAGACATACAATAATTAAGATCTCAGAAATTCAGCACAGAGAAGAATATTAAAAGCTATCAGAGAAATAAATAGAACAACTATAAAGAAAAGTCCATTAGAATTGTGGTCAAACTCTCAACATAAACTTTCAAGTGAAAAAGAGCTTGGAATGAAGTATTTCAAGGTCTGAAAGAAAACAACCTCCAACCCAGATGTACCTTGCAAAACTATCTTTCAGAATTCATGGAGAAATAAGATACTTCCATGACAAAGAACAACTGAAGTTGTCCACCAAATAAATCCTAGAAAGAGTACTGAAAGAGATTCTAGACAGAGATAAAAATGACCACAATTCCAAGAACAACAACAGAAAAAAATCACTAGATATGGTAAGCAATTAAACAGAAGGGAAGAATAGGGATAACATGACAAAGATAAGCCCATACATATCAGTTATAGCCATCAATGTAATTGACCTCAATTCACCAATCAAAAGAAATAGATTGGCAGAATGGATCAAGAAACAAGACCCTGCTTACAAGATATACTGCTTACAATATACTGCTTACAAGAAACACATTTAACTAAAAAAAAAAAAAAACAACTCATACACTGAAAGTCAAAGGATGGAAAACAATATTTCATGCAAGAGGGACCCAGGAAAAAACAGAGGCAGCTATTCTACTTGCAGACAATGTGAACTTCAAACCAAAAATGATCAAAAGAAATAAAGATCACTTTATACTTGTTAGAGGGCAAATTTATAAATATATGTGCACCAAATGTGGGAGCACCCAACTATATCAGACGAATATTAAAAAGCATTAAAAATCAATACACAATAGCACAATTTTAACAAGGCACCTTAATACCTCATTGTCACAAGAGATAAATCAACTAGACAAAAAAATCAGCAAATCACAAAACTGTATCAAACATGTGAACAAACGGACTTAATAGGCATTTACAGAGTATACCACCCAACAATATCAGAATATACATTCTTCTCAGCTGCAAAAGGGACTTTCTCTAAAATAAACCATATACTAGCCCATAGGAATTGCTTAAGTAAATGCAAAGGAATTGAAATTATACCATGCATATTCTCCAAACATAGTACACTGAAATTGGAAATGATGGCAAAAGAAACTGCAAAATCTACATAAACACATGGAAATTAAATCATGCCCTCCTAAACAACCAATGGGTCACAGGTGACATTTACAAAGAAACTAAACGATATGTACAATCAAATGAAAATGCAGATACAGCATACTAGAACCTATGGAATGCAAGGAAAGCAGTCCCAAGAGGGAAAGACGTAGCAGTGAAATCTCACATCATGAAAACAGAACAAGCACAAATAAACAACCCAATGCTGCATCTCAAGCCTCTAGAAAAAGAAGAGCAAGTCAAGCCCAGAGCAGAAATTAATGCAATTGAGACTAACAAAACAATACAAAGAGTTAATGAATCAAAGAGTTGGTTCTTTGAAAGAATAAACAAAGTTGATAAAACCCTAGCCAACCTTATCAAGATGAGAAAAAAAAAACCCTCAAGTTCATGGAACGAGGAAAAAAAGGGTGAAATCACTGCAGATCCTGTAGAAATTCAGATCATCAACACCTACTTGGAAAATCTTTGCTCACATAAGCTGGAAAATGGAAGAAATGGATAGATTTCTAGAAATATATGAATGATCAAAACTGGATCAGGAAGATATAAAGATTTTGAATAACCCAGTATCAATGAATGACATGGAAAACATAATTTAAAACTTAGCAACAAAGAAAAGCTGAGGTCCTGATGGATTCACAGCTGAATTCTCCAAGAACTTATAGAAGATTTAATATCAATATTCCTCAAACTCTTTAATGAAATTGAAAGAGAAGCAATTCTCCCTAACCCATTCCTGGAAGCAACTATTACTCTGATACCAAAAACAGAGAAAAACACAAACACAAAAGAGAACTACAGGCCAGTCTCCATAATGAACATTGATGCAAAAATTCTCAATAACATGCTAGCAAATAGAATGCAGCAAATCATCAAGAATATTATAAATTATGACCAAGTGTGTTTAATTCAAGGAATGCAGTGATGGTTCAACATGCACAAATCAATAAGTATAATACATCATACCAATAGAGGCAAAGACGAAAATCATATCATCATTTCATAGATGCAAGAAAAGCTTTTGATAAAGTCCAGCATTCATTCATGATAAAAAAAATTACAGAAAATTGGAATAAATGGTCTTTACCTCAATCTGATAAAAGCCATGTATGACAAACCAATAGCCAACATCATAGTAAATGAACAAAACCTGAAAGCTTTCACTCTAAAATCAGGGACAATACAAGGATGTCCACTATCACCACTCCTATTCAATATAGTTCTGGAAACATTAGCTAGAGCAATTAGGCAAAACAGAGAAATAAAAAGAATAAGGATAGGAAAAGAAGAAGTTAAATTATCATTTTCTACAGATGACGTGATACTCAACACAAAAGTCCCCCAAAACTCTACTAGACTGCTAGAATTAATAAGCAAATTCAGCAGCATAGCTGGATACAAAGTCAACACTCAAAACTCAAAAACATTCCTGTGCAAACAACAAACTCACTGAAATTAGAGAAATGACACCTTTCACAATGTCATCCAAAAAAATGGAATACTTAGGTATTAGTCTAACAAAAGATGTAAAAGATCAATATATTGAAAATTTCAGTATTCACAAAAAGGATATTGAAGAAGATATCATAAAATAGAAAGATATCCCCTGTTCATGGATAGAAAGAACCAACATAGTGAAAATGGCCACACTCCCAAAACTGTTATATAGATTTAAAGCAATCCTGGTCAAAATACCATTAGCATACCTCACAGAACTAGAAAACATTTTCTAAAATTCATTTGGAAACAGAAGACACTTAGAACAGAAAAGACAATTCTTGTCAATAAAGGCAAAGGCAGGAGACCTCACTATTAGAAGATGCAGACACCACTCCAAATACACTCAGCCACCTTATCTTTGAGAAAGTGACCAAAGATGTTCACTGGAAGAAAGAGAGCTTCTTGAATAAATGGTACTGGAAAAACTGGTTTTCCACATGTCAAAAATTAAAACTAGACACATGTCTATCACCATGCACTAAACTAAAGTCAAAACAGATCAAAGATCTAAATATTGAAACAGAAATACTAAATATACTGGAAGAAAGGGTAGGTAAAAGTCTTAAAAACATTTAAGACATACCATTCATGAATAAAATCCAAACTGCACAAGAAGCACTTCAAATAATTAACAACTGGGATCTCATCTTATTAAAAAGTTTTTGCATATCAAAAGAAATCACAGACATAGTGAAAAGAAAATCTACAGAATGGGAAAAGAATTTAGCCAATTGTCCCTCAGACAAAAGATCTCTATCTAGAACATACAACGAGTTTAAAAAATCAGACTCCCCAAATTCAAATACCCAATCCATAAATGTACATCTGAGATGATACACACTTCTCAGGTAAAGAAATACAAATGGCAAACAAATATATGCAAAAAAAATGCTCAACATGCCTGGTAAATCAAGAAATGCAAATTAAAACAACACTGAGATTCCATCTCACTACAGAAAGAATGACTATCTTCACAAAATCAAACAATAACAAATGCTGGTGGGGCTGTGGGGAAAAGGAACATTTTCCACTGTTGGTGGTAGTGTAGACTGTGGAAATAAGTGTGGAGACTCCTCAAAAAAACTAGGATTGGAAGTCCCATTTAACTCAGCTATTCCTCTTCTAAGTATTTTCCCAAAGGAATTGAAAACATCATGCCACGGTGATGTATGTATAACCATGTTTATGGCAGCACAATTTGTAATAGCTAAATCTTGGAAACAATCTAAATGCCCATCAGCCACAGAATGGATAAAAAAAGATGTGATTTTTTTTATACAATGGAGTATTACTCAGCTTATAAAGAAGGATAAACTCAACGCTTTCATAGGTAACTGGTTGCAATTTGAGACCATACTTGTAAATAAAATAAATCAGACTCACATGTGTAAACGTCATATTGTCTCCCTAGTGGAAAAAAACTGAAAGAGTAGATAAGATCCAAAATGTAAAATAGCTATCGTGGAAGCAAAAGGGGAAGAAACCACTCTAAAGGAAAAGAACAACTGGGGTGGGGGAAAGGAGAAAACAAAGAAGGGAAATTCATATCTATCATATATATGATAGGTAATTATACTACTAGTCTCTATTAGTTAATCAAAAAGAACAGTTTGTGCTTTTATTGTTAGATCAATTTTTCTTGCCTATATCTTGTAGTCTGGGCAACTATTTCAAAGATAACAATGCACAATATATTAGCCACTGTTAATCTCTGATTCTTTTGTTTTGGAAAAAACAATAAAACAGGCAGTTCTTTAAAATGCAAGGATTAGATTTTCAACTCTTCAGGCTCAAGGTTAAATAGTTTTTCTTGTATTGAAACCTTCCTTCTTAGACAGTTCATGCTTTATCATCTATTGAGAAGTGGCATGAGATTGGTGACCTTCTTACTCACCCTCTGATAAACTCTTCCTCCCAAAGCAACTAAATATATCTAAAGTTAAAATCATGTTACTCTCTCCTTCAATAATTTTTCATTATATTGAAATTTAAAAATAAAAAATTGGCCTTGACCCCTGCCTTTCTCTCTTACTCTCTTTCCAGCAATTTTTCATTTCACTCATTCTGCTTTAACCATCTTGGGCTTCTCTTTGTCCTTTGGATATACTCCAGGGCCTTGACATTTGTCCTCTTCTCTTCTTGGAATATTCTTATCTCCAGTTACTCCCATGGCTCATCCTTTCCAATCATAGATATGTCAAGTCAAGAGTCAATTCTTGGAAAAGATTTCCCTTCTCTAGATGAAGCACACCATTCACTGTCTACCCTATTACTTTGTGTGTTTTCTTCATAGTATTTTCTGGAATGATCTTATTCATTTGTTCATGATCCCAGCCTGTTTCCTACCACAGAATGCCAGCTGCACAAGACAGAGACTTTGCCTAGTTCTTTGCTTCAGCCTAGTAGGGCTGGCACATCCAAGGCCTCTCAATCTTCCCTGCACCCCTTTGCTGGGTTTAGTCTATGAGAAAAGTACTTTCCTTCTCTTTATAGTCTTCTTATTTGCTATGCAGCCATTCACTGAAACTGGGTAAGAGAACATGTATCTTCAAACTTTCATAAAATATTAGAGCAAAGATAAGCAGTCATCTGCAAAAAACAGGGTGGATCCAAAGCCTGCAAAGCTTGACAGTAAGCTGAATGAATCAAGTTTCAATCTAATCAAGAAGTAGTAAGTTTTCACCAGAAGAAAAGCAGTGATTGTCAGCAGTGACAGAGAGAAAATGTGAGTCACAGCAGGTAACAATGACAACCCAACCCACCCAGTCCTCCCTAGACCTGTGCTGTCTAACATAATAACCACTAGTCATACACTGCTGTAATGATGTCAATTTAAACTACTTGAAATTAAATAAAATCATCTACACATTTCAAGTGCTTAATAATTCCATGTGGTTGGTACCATACTAGACAATAGATAAAGAACATTTTCATTATTACAAAATTTTTCTTGGACTGAGATCTTGGCTCAAGATCTCACCTATATACGAGAGAGAGAGAGAGAGAGAGAACTATAAAATTATATATTTGATTTTCAAATAGATATATCTGATAGCCAGAGATGGTGGCACATGCCTGAGAGTTTGAGGCAGGATTCCAAGTTCAAGATCAACCTAAGCAACTTAGCAAGATCCTGTCTTGAAATTTTAAAAAGGTCTCTATAGTGGCACCATGGGAGGAAACCACCTTAACTTACACAGCACTTTTCTTGTCATCCTTTGCTTCTTGATCTGACTTCCTCATTTCTCTACCAACCTCTAGTCCTGCCTGGGCAAACTTCCTCATGCGTCAAATTCATGTGAAGTCATGCCTGGCATCTGCCAACCCAACCTAAGTCAGGTAGCAACTGTGCAGAGCAGCTGGATTAATAAGAAGCTACCTAGTGAGGCCTTAGGAAAGATAAGGATGGTCCCTGCCTTATTCTTGGCTCTACATCCTCCCATTTGGAATTTTCGTGACCATTGTAGTTTTCTGCCATATTATTGCAGACTCCCTGAGAAGGACCACCCTGTATAACCCTCCTGTGCTCTAATAGTCAATCCAAAACCAGAGGCTGCCGCTCTGACAGCTTCCCCTATATACTGCTCAGGACATGACAGGAGATTCACGTCTTGCTGCAGCCTCATAATACTTACATTCCAGGCATCCAGGACTGGCCTAAGATGCGTCCTTAAACCTGCCTTCTTTTGGCATGTCTGAGTTAAAACCAGCCCTTCATATTATTTGAAGTTTAAAATTCCATTCTAGGGGCTGAGGATTTAGCTCAGCAGCATGAGGACCTTCCTGGCAAGCACAAGGTCATGAGTTCAATCCCCAGTACCAAAATATAAATAAAATATCTCATTCCACGTGAGTTGCCAGATCCCAGTTTCAGTTGTATGGAAGTGTTTATATTAAGAGATTATAAGGGAAGGCAGAAGTTATCTCGGAATTATGTAAGCTCAAAGTCACATCAAGCCTTTCTTGGCATGTGTTTTTGAACAGAGCTCAGTAGTTGGGCCTGGTGGTGCACATCTCTAATCCCAGCACTCGGAGGCTGAGGCATGAGAGTATCCATGAGTTCAAGGCCATCCTGGGCTACATAGTGAGTCCAAGAGTTCAAGACCAACCTAAACCACACAACAAAACCCTGTCTCAACCCTGACCCCAAAAAAGTTCTGTAAAACTAGAGCAGATGTACAAAGCATCTTAACTAGGATATCCTTCACTAGGATGATGAAAAACAATTAACAAGATGAAAATGTAAGGAAATCATAACTGTGGTGAGAGATAGAGAAATAAGAGTCTTATAAAAGCAACACATCGATAATAATCTGTGTGCTTGATAATTTGTGTTACACAGATCATGGTTAAATCATACAACTAAATATTGTGGCCAATCTAAAAAATACTGCAAAAGAATATTTAAGGAAATACACAAAATGGTCATAACATAAGATTGACAGAAAAGTGACAAAGCATATAATATTGGTTTATCTATTGCCTTTTTTTTCCTTCTATGCTGAGTCCCCAGTTTTTACCTCAGTACTTGTCTGCACCCAAAAAGATTACATTTCCCAACTCCAGTTTCCCACGTGTGGCATGTGTGACACTCTGGCCAAGAGAACGTGAGCAGAAACCATGTGTGTAACTTCTGGGAACCTCCTTAAAGAAAGAGGGAGGAGGTCTCCAGCTCCTTATCTTTCATTTTTTTTTACTTGCTGGATGTGGATGCAGTGTAGTAATCCTGAACTACGATCCTTGAAATAAAGGGCAGAAACAGCAGGGAAAAAGATTTAAGGGATAAAAAGAGACAAGGCCCATGACCTGCGGTATACCACACCAGCTCAGTCAGCTGACCTCTGGGGCTACATGTGAAATAATAAAGCAACTTTATCCTGTTTCAAAACATTCTTGTTTTGGTTTCTTCTCTAGTTATATCCAAAAGTGATTGTAAATATTAGGTTCCCGATGGTATATAGTTGCACTGTCAAACACAACAGACACTAGATACATAGGACTTTTTAAATGAATTAATTTTCAGTTATATTTAAAATTCAGTTCTTATCCCTAACCGGAAACCAACACCATGTGCGGGCCACTGCCAGCTTGGGGAGAGCCAGAGGCAAGCCTCTCTCTGTGAGTCAGCGCCATTCACAGACTGCAGAGGGAGACAACCAGGCCTCACAGGGAA
Source organism: Dolichotis patagonum (assembly GCA_004027295.1). Classification (NCBI taxonomy): domain Eukaryota; kingdom Metazoa; phylum Chordata; class Mammalia; order Rodentia; family Caviidae; genus Dolichotis; species Dolichotis patagonum. The sequence continues at coordinate 60,850 of PVJX010002952.1, forward strand.
GAGACCCCCGACCAGATATCATTATCATTGTTTTATTGGGTTGGCTTTTTGTTTTCTTTTGATTTGTTCATGTTAAGTCTGATGGCATGAGCAGCTATTTGAAAGATAGCAAGAGATGTTATGGAGGCCATTATGTATTGACTACTGGCTTGTTTTGATGTCCTTTATTGCATTCATTGTTTTGTTTTTATTGCTTCTATTCTGTTCTGTTTGATTTTTAATATGTCCAAAGATGGTATCTGAAGCTATTTTGAAGACAACAAATACACTGTGATAACTGTTGTTGATTTCATAAGGTTTGTAAGCCCTGTATCATTTATTCTGGTTTCTTTTGATTGATTTTATTCTCTTTTATTTTCCTTAGCTTTATCCTCTTTAAAATAAAAAATAAAAAAATAAAATAAAATTCAGTTCCTTCATCACATTAGCCAAATTTCAAATATTCAATAGCTATATGCAGCTGGTGAAAGCCTTATTGGACAGTCCAGACAGGGAACACTGCCATCATCACAGAAATGTCTGTTATCTAGTACTGGTCTAGTCAATGTGATATCATTTTTAAAAGCTGTTTTGTGTGGGTCTATGTGCGTATGAGTGGAAGTAGTGGAAATAGAGGGAAAATAGATTAAAATATAAGAGATGTGTTGGTTTTACCTGAATATAGGAGTATAAGTGCTTTTCTTCTTTATGTCCCCTCATACTTTTGAAGTATTTTGTTTCACTGGGACATGATTTTCATGCTATAAAATTGATCACTGTAAGTATATTGTTCAATGATGTTTATGAGATTATCCAATTATCACCAAAATCTAGTCTTAGAACATTCCCACCAGTCTTAAAAATCCCCTTATCCAAGTATTTTCAGGCCTCATTTCTGCCCTGATGGCAAGTAATCATATTAATTGTAATCAAAAATTCAAAAAACGTACCAGTTTTATCAAGTTCCATTTGTTCAGCGTGAGTAGAAACTTGCGTCCATACTTCATTCTTGATCTTTTTCAGGAACTTGGAACTATAAACAACCAAGTCTGCATAGGAGTTCAGCGTTGACACTCTCTGTCCTTCGGGGTAAGATGCTATTTCTTTTAACTGAGTGCTGTTAGCCCCGTGGGTGCTCAGAACAAATACAGTCACACCCTCCAGCCGAAGGTTCAATGCAGCCTCACGCACCCCATCATCCGAGGGTCTGTGGGTGACCAGAACTGCAATCTGAGGGACCCCCTGTGCCCTTCTGCTGCCATTAGCTTCTGAGAAAACGTCTTTCCTCATCTGCTCAATGGCAGTCCCAGCATTTGATTTCCCAGCACCGAGGGAAAGCTTCCTGATTTGCTGCTGAACTATAGATTGGTTTGTGCTTGTGTTCAGAAGAGAAAGAATCTCTGTGCTATCACTGTAACTCATCAGTCCCAGCCTTGTACAGCTGTCCTTCACATCCAAAGATCCAGTAATGTTGTCCAGAAATTCCTGAAGATTCGTTAAATTTTGTGTGGTCCCAAGTGACACATCCACCAGAAATACAAGATCAGCAAGTGAATCTTTCTGGCAGGATACAGCAAAAGGAACTGTAGAGAGAAAAAACGTATGAGGATTAGGATAGACCACTGTCCCAGAGTGAGAAAGGTCTTTTACTGATTGTCAGAGGCACTGCAAATAGAGGTAGTCATGACAGATGTAGTTAGTATTGGTTTTTTTTTTTTTTTAGTGAACAAAAATCAAAAATCTGAGTAAGACTTACAGGATCATTTACTTTAGAGGTTTATGTAAGTTGTTTCCTCTACCTGGGGAACACTATTTACCAGTTTTCCTACCACACTCACCTCTAAGACTATCTCTGTGACCACCACCATTTCCATAATTATATTCCTTACCAACATGATCACCACCACCACCTTCATTACCCTTGTGACCACCTCATCTGTCACAGCCACACTCACATTCATCACTACTGCCATGCCCACCACTATAGCTGCTACTACCACTGTGTGAGAGCAGAGGTGAACTAGCAGACGCATCTCTTACCTCAGGAAGCTCACATTGTATGGAGAGGACAGATACACAGATTACATTATTTCAGACAGCAATAAGTGCTACAGAGTAAATAAAACAGAAGACCTGCCTGAGTAACTGTGCTTAGGATATGGTGGGGGAAGCCAGAAGGGGATCAGAGAGGCACTGACTTAGGACCTAAGACATGAAGAAGTCAAGGAAGACCTTTCTGGGAGGATCACATTTGGGTTGAAATCTGAATGAAGAGCATTCAGCCATGTTGAATTCTGAAGAAAGAAGAATTGTGATAGAAAGAATACCAAGAGGTGGGAAGAAGCATAAAGCCCATTGAGAATGGAGTCAATAAATGCAGGAAAACAATGGTGGATGACATCAGAGGGATACAGGCCTAGGTATCTAGGAGTCATGATCTGGGTGAAATCTCTTAAGTGTGACTCTAGTTGCTGAAGGGAAATAACAAATTCAGCAATTACAATTAAGAGACAACTGCCCTCATCCAGAAAGGATACAATAGCTCTAGAAAGGATAATTACAATGTGGTTTAACACATGATTTAGAGGTAGAACAGAAAACTTGATAAATTGGATGCAAGTGTTGGAAACTGATGAAGAAATGGTAAAAATTCCTGGGTTCTTGCCCGGAACAACTGAGTGGAGGGTGGTGGTGTCTTTTTCTAAAACAGGCAAAATATCAAGGTAAAAACAACTTACGAGGGAAGGGGGATCCAGGAGCTCCATTTCATATACCATGGAGCATCTAGTAGATGGTGTTACATAATCAGCTGGTTATAGATCTGAAATCAAAGTGAGTACCCCTTGTTCCCATCAAACACCTACTCCAAGCACACGCAGAGGAACACAACTGTGGAAAGTGTAGCCAAGAGATGAGCTCAGTCTTGCCAAATCTATCCATTATCTTCCCTAAACTTAGAAGGTAAAAGGCATGACTTGCTTATTTCTAACTCCTTAGTGCCTGGCACCTGGTAGGAGGCCAAAAATATTTGTAGAATTAAGGATAATTCTCATAAATCTTCCAGTCTACTCTAAATCCCACACAGCTGACTAAAACACATTGCCAAAATGACCTATTCAAGTTTGTGTTTATTTGCAAATAGTTGTTACTACCAGTAACAGTAGACTGTATGCTAAATGCCATACATGCTCTCTCACTCATATTACAAGATAGACACTATTATCACTTTAAAATTAATGAAACTCAGGCTCAGAAGTTAAGTAACTTACTCCAGGGCCCAACCTGTCAACCCAGGGTTTGAACAAGCCCTCCCTGACCCTCAAAACCCTTGCTCTTAACCTCTAAAAGCAAGGGTCCTACCCAGCAGTATCTTGTTGTACTCCTTTGCTATAAGTTAGGAGAAGTGAGAGAAGCATAATCAGCATGCAGAGCCCTCTAAGGAGGTAGTAGACCCTCAATGATCTGCAGAGCTAGGCTCAGCAGCCATCAACAGGGTTGGAGGATTTACAAGGTTCCCAAGGCAGAAGGTCACAGGAGGTTTCTGCCATATCCATTAAGAATTTTATATGGCATCTATATTTTTCCTCAAGGCAAGGGGATTGAGTTATAGAGAAAGCAAAGGGAAAGGGACTCCCTAATGCCACAGGAGCAACACTAACTGAACATAACCTTCCAGATGTTCTCCAAAACTCATTTCCTCTTCCTGGGTATGGAACAAGACCTGGTATTCTAGTGTGCTTACAGTTCAGACTGGTTACGTGACTAACATGTGACCAATGAAATGTAAGTAAAAAGAGTGCATCTTTCAAGGTTTGGCCCATAAGACTCTCATATGGGTGGTCTTCCATCTTTTTTCCCTCCCATCAGTTGTGTGCCAATTCTCGGGGCATCTTTAAAGTTATATTTGAAGATGGCAGATCCATCACCAAGCCAGTTACCCAAATACAAAAAAGACAGTTGGCCATATAATGTTACAAAGGAAAGAAACCTTTTTTTTTCAAGAAATATGTTTGTTATTAAAGGTGAGGCTGGTGAGACTTTTTAAAAAAAGATCATCTCATAGTTGTAGCAACCAAGAAAGCCCAGTATGCTGGAGATTATTTCTACCTTCCTCTAGAGAAGGGCTGGATAATCTCATCTGTACAACACACTTGTCTGGCACCACCCTGTTGCACTTGCTCATTGTTATGGTTTGTGTCTGGATGTTCCCCAAAGCCTCATCCAGTCATGGGGCAGCATAGACAATTTGTTTGACAGAATAAGGTTCAGAGTGGCCAGCAGTCCAAGCACTTGATCCCTACAGAAAAGAGAAAAGAAATCCTGGCTACTGACCCAGCTGGCAGCAGGTCTTGGCATTATCCATGTGGTGTTAGATGCATGCAGAATGCAAGAGTTCTGAGACTTAAAATGCTTCCACCCCAATTTCAGAAGAAGGCATCGGAAGCTGGCAGCGTGCTTCTGAGAGAGCAATGTGTGAAGCTGTGAAGGTAAAGCTAAAGGAGCAGTGAAGACCCCAGAAATTTGGAAAAGTCAGGAATGTGGATCATCTAAGGAAAGTTGCAAGGAGGGAGTAAAGCAGGCTAAGAGAGAAGCCATGGTAGCTACAACCACCTGAGATGTCATAGGGGAAGAGCCACACAAGCCCTTTGGAGCTCACAATTTGCCACAGATTGTTTGGATGGACTTAATGTTTTCCCTGCCAGGTGTTGGACTTACTTTGGTCCCAATTCTTTGCATCTCTCTGTTCATACATTTTGGAATGGCAATGTTTATCTTGTGCCATTGAATGTTGGAAGCATTTAACTTGGTTTTTATTTGTACAGGGGCTCACAACTAAGAGTTTGCATTAAATCTCAGAGGAGACTTGGGACTTGGACTTTTCAGCAATGCTGAAACTGTTAGGATTTTGACAACTCTTACAGATGGACTAAATGTATTTGCATAAAGCACATGCATGAATCTTTGGGGGCCGGGGGCAAAATGTTATAGTTTGTCTCTGGGTGTCCCTTCATAGCCTCATAAGTCATGGGGGCAGGCTTCTAGAATTTGTGATTGATTCATGATCCAATGCTGGGGTTATTGTTGTGAGCTACACCTCCTCTAGGTGGGTGACCTACGTATGAAGTAAGGGCCAGAAAGAGTCGTCTATCTGTGCTCCTTCCTTTTCGCTGTTGTTGCTTTTGCTATATTCTGCCCCCATGAAGTTTTGCCCTCTGCCATGTGCCACTCTGCCTTGGAGCCACTTGAGTATGGACTGAAATCTTCACAAACTGTGAGCTAAATAAACTTCTCCTTCCTTACTTTTTGGTATCAGTTATTTTGTCTCAGCAATGAAAAGTAACCAAGATACTCATCAAGACTACATGTAGCTTCTTGTTTCATTCCCTCCTCCCTGATGATTTCTGGGACCTCCACCCCAGTAAATGTTTTATATTCAAAAGCCTTCTTCTGAAGTTATATAGGAAACTCCCCTAAGACACAAAGCACTTTTCAAGTGAAAAGTTGTGAATTGAAGATGCACAAGCAGTTCTCCTTTTGGCTTAGAGGATCAAGAATGAAAGTAGATGAGAAGATCTTCTACATTTCTGCATGAAATACAGAGATGTCCCAGAAGCTAAAGAGGAAGCACTTCTGACAACTGTTGGGTGGCAGTTTAGGAATAACAGAAGATGGTTTTCTAGGATGAGCATAGAACTGTCCCATGGAAACCAGCAGCAGTGGCTGGGTATGTGCTGCTTTCATGTAGTTTCACATACAGTAGACATCAGCACGATGTGACACCTTAGAAAAGGGAGTGTGCCATCCTATGGGATGGATATGCTTAATGGTGTCAGAAAATAAATTGGGAGAATTTCATGTTGGACATGAGACAAGAAAGACCTTGAATTATGCAAGTGACCAGGAATTCTGCTTCAAATTTAATTGCTTCTAATTTATCTAATTCTTACCTATAGGAATATTTTCAATACTCTAATTCAAAGATTGACTCTGCTGAGTGTTATACTATTATTTAGTAACAGCTATTTAGAAATAGAAAAGTACTACTAAAAGACATGTCCTAATATTTAAAAATATTCAAACGTGCACAAACATGTGTCTTAAATGTGAAAAAACCATCAGCATAAAATGATTACATGGCTGGCAGGAGAATGAAAGAAACTGTTGACTTTAGTCAGTCCTGTTACTCATAAGGGAGATTATCTTTCTAGGGGGGAACTTGACATGGGAGAAGATGAGTAATACAACAAACACAAGCCCAAGCCTGAAGTCCACTGCACCACACTACTGGACAACCAAGCTTCTCCCTGATCAAACAGGAAACACACACATGAGCTCAAGCGTGCCTCAGTCTAAGGTTGTCATACCCAGTAGGTGCTGGGAAGCATTTGTTGAATATTTATTGTGTACCCCATACAGAATCAGGACACTGAGAGAACATCTACAGAACATCATCTTACTTCTGTAAGTATAAGGCCCTCACTTACTCATTCATGAAGACATAGAACACCATCTCGCTGTTTATGCTCAAAGACTATGGAACTAAATACGAGGTGACAGTGCTGCCCTCACGGTGCTAACTGCACCATGTTGGGGGAAGGGAGGGCAAACAGAAATGGATAATTATGAGAAGTGCTGTCATAAGGTGTGCAAAAGGACCTCAAAGACCCAAAATGAAACTTAAAAGTACTAAAAGAGTACAGAATGGAGACTGAAATGATGGAGAAGTTATTAAACTGTAAGAAGACAAAGAAATGTATGAGAGTTCCTGTGAGACAAAACAGTGCAGGCAGAGACAGAGGTAAGAGAGGGACATGCAGGAAGCCCCAGGACTTCAATGTAGTTAATCATGCAAACCAAATGCAAGCTGCAACAGATGAAGGTGGACAGATGCAGATGCCATGGGGATTGGGGGAGTCTTCACCCAAAGGCTTTCTTGCCTTGTTCATCAGCACTCGCTGCTTCCCTGTGCTTGGTTACATCCTTGATGATCTGCGTCATGTTTTGGGAAAAGGTGCTGAGGTCTCTGGCCGTCCGAAGGTTGAAATGAAACTGCGACGTGGCCATGGCCTCCAGGTTTTCCTTGGAAGCCTCCTGCATCCCCACCGAGATGATTTTCACCCCGTCTTTCCGCAGGGCCTTTGAGGCCTCTTCCACGTCGTCCTCGGACTCGGCCGAAGCCAGGACCACCAAAATTGGGGGGAACTGCTTCCTGTCTCTTCCATTTGTGGGTGCAGAGAAATAGGTCTTGTGGGCTTCCTGGAGAGCCTTTCCTATCTTCAGGGGCCCGCCGATGAACCTGAAGTTCTTCTTGAGGTGGTTCAGCATGGGGTTCCTGCTCCTGAAGGTGTTGAGGTGGAACTCACTGTGGAGAGTGTTGCTGTACTGGGCCAGGGCCACTCGGTACTTGTTGGCCTCTATGGGGAGACCGCTGATTACTTTGTTGATGAACATTTTCACCAACGGAAAGGACTTGGTTCCCAGGTGATCCGAGCTGTCCACCAGAAACACCACATCTGCATACTCAGGGCCTGGCCCTATAAAAAAACAAAAACAAAAATAAGATTAGTATTCAGCCTTTACATTTTAGACCAAGGTGCTCTCTTAAGACTGTCCTCATGTGAACAGTCTATCAAAATTCCAAAGAAAGTGTCTTCTGGAGGTCAAGTGGAAGAAGCTGCCCTTGATTTTGCCAAAATATCAAACAGCAGGATTTTAGTGAAGTTAGTCAACAGATTTTTTTCTTTCTCAACTCTATGCCAGAGGCAAATGACAGCTTTTAAATCTTTTTTACTTCCTCATCTCCAAACTCTGACACTGTACTAAAAAATAAATAATGATACCATTCCAGAAAGTTCCATCTTTTGAGAGCCTCCTAAGGTAAGCAGCTCTCGGAGGTTTGAGAATTTAGAGGTAGAGTTTGGGACAGGGATTTCAGATGGCTGGGCTCCAATGAGAAGTGGTGTAATAAAAGCAGAATCGGACAAGATGGAGCAAAGAGAGATTTATCACTGGGTGAAGCCCAGCCCAGTTCTAATCTGCCCATGACTCTGGCACATAAATTACCAGAGTCATCCCTCTTCAAGGCAAGAGGACCAGTTTTTCCTATCAGTCAACCATCAGCTGTGGACCATCCCCAGGAACTGAAGGGAATAGAGGGTTTTTGGCAGAACCTCTTGGGTAAAAAGGCTCCTGGAAAGCCCAGAAGTGAGGTGTAGCTGTGAGCTATGGCAGGTAACATGCACAGCTTCTTGGGAAGGGGTGCCCAGCCTGATAAAGACTCTGGACACAGGGAGCACCAACATCACGAGCAGTGTCCATGCTGACCAGCTCAGCTCCCTCCACTCTCAAATTAGTGATATGCTGGCAAAGGTCCCTCTGTGAGCTCTTTTTTTAAAAAAAGCAACTGAAAGATTCATCTGGAACTCTTATGGTGGTACAATGCATGGTTAAAAAACACTTCTTTCAACTATGCTTTCAGTAATAACAAGGGAGCAGAAAAACCTACCTTTCATTGCACACGCATGCGTGTACACGCGCATACACACACACACACACACACACACACACACACACAGAGTATACCTTAGTTGAAATGCTTGGAACCAGAATTGCTTCATGCTTGAGATTTCATAAACTTTGTAACATTTCCATGTACATAACGATATAACTCAGGTATGTAGCTCAAGTCTAAGTGTGGTATTTTCTGTATTGTCCATGGCAGTGCTCAAAACATTTCAGACTTTGAGTCATTCACACTAGGAACTTCCCAATTAGGGAAGCCCAATCTGTACATTTTATGTTTGTAAAAGAAAGAACACCTATTTAGCCACAAAATGATTTAGAATTTGTTTTATGTATAGGGTTCCTTCGCTTTCACTCATTAAGGCTCAAATTCAGACAAACCTACAAACAGGATAACTCGACTCATAGAAATGTAAAACATGGAAACTTAAGCAAGTCAATGAACAGTTAAAATTTTTCTAGTGAAATATAACATGATTTTTGACTGTGGTTTTATGTCATTTTTGACAGATGATTTGTTTGATATTACATACTACAACTCCTGCCAAATGCTGTGTACTTAGATTTTCAGTGAATAAATCCTTTCTGCTTATGAAAATAAAATTTGATAAGGCATAAAAAAGTATTAAGTGTAGGATATACTGGTACCTGGGCTCTGATCTCCTAGTGCTTCAGTCCAAATGGTTAGGATAAATACAATTAGCTGGATCTTCATTTTGTTAATGGAGGTTTCTTGCTTTTGTCTGAAAAAAATTCATAACATGAAATATTTTATTGCATACCCCAAGGTAAGTATCAAAATAGTGAGATTAGAGTACCATATACTGTATACAAGTATTTATAAATTTCATTCTTCTATATGTGGGTATTCAATTATGTTATACCATGTGTTGAAAGGCATTTCTTTCACCTTGTCTTAGCACCTTTGTCAAAAGCAAATTTACAAGTCGGAGAGTGTTTTTCAGATTCTCAATTATATTCCATTATCTACCTGTCTCTCTGGATGCTAGTACCACACAATTTTGATTCCTCTGCCTTTCTTGAAAGTTTTGAAGTTGAGAGGATACTTCCTCCAACTCTGCTCTTTATCAAGGCTGTTTTGATTATCCTGGGTCTGGTGCATGTCCATATCAACTTCACAATCACCTTGTCAACTTTTAGAAAAAAACAAGTAACTGGAATTTTGCTAGAAATCGCATTGAACATACAGATAAACTTGTGGAGCAGTACCACTGTTGTGATTTATATCTTGATGTCTCCAAGAGCCTCCATGCCCTCATAGGTAGGGCTTCTGGAAGAAGACTGAAAGATGGGTGTATTATTGCTGCTAGGAGGTGGGGTCTAGTTGGAAGAGGTGACCACTAGGGTCATGACTCGGAAGAATACATCTCCCTTCCAGGCTCCTCCTTTTTCTCTCTGCTTCCTGACCACCAAGACATGAGCAATTTTCCCCCCTGAGTCCAGCTGTTCTGCCTTGGAGCCGATCAACTGTGGACTAGAAACATGTGCCAAAATAAACCTCTCCTGATTTTGTGTCTAACGAATGCTGTGGCCCAGATGCTTCTCCCTGCCCATCCCACTTCGGCACACACCACACACAATTTATGCTTTTATTAGGAGAATAAATAAATGAAGAGAGGAGCTCGGTTCAGCCAGAGCGACATGGGAGGCTCAGCTCTGAGGCAGGCGCTCACATGTGGCACCCTCTAAAAGATGGGTGTGGCCTCTGAGCAACTGCACTCAACTCCTCATTAAGATGAAAAGGTGAAAAAAAAAAAGATGCAAAAGCGAAGCTAAAGAGAATATATAAATGGGGACACATGGCTCACAGAGCAGCTGGGAAGGGGTCAGGACCACCCTACAGTGACCTCTCTGAAGCTCCACTAGCCCTAGTCATGTGCCCTTATGTGACTCCAAAATAAACTCTCCTCCTTTAAGTTGTGAGTGTTGGGCATGATGTCACAGTGATGACAAAGTGACTAAGGCAGCCATTTTAATAATATATCTTCCAATCCATTAATATGTGACTTTTATGAGAGATTTATTCAGAGCTTTTTATTCTGTATGTTTAGTGATGCTCTTCAAGCACAGATAAGAACCGAGGTGTGAAGGGTCTGGGGAACTCTGTCCCTCTCTGAACAGCCAGTAAATGTTCAGAGTTGGGTTTGCAGCCCTCTTTAGGTTAGGCATATATTTGGAAAGTGAGATTGGGTTGATTCCAATCCAGGCTTGACTTAGTTGCCCTTTTTGCCTCTTTTCTTACAGACAATGGAGCATTAGGGTAAACAATCTGCACGACTAGCCATGCCCATGTGCTTTGACTTGGCTCTGTCCCAGTCTCTAGCTCAATTCCCACTCCACATTTCTAGTCTCCAAAATGGTGACAATAGCTTAATTTTGGAGAGGAGTAATGCTCAAAGGTGTATTTATTTCAATTTCTTATGAATATTGCCACATTTCCCTCCTTTGCACTACTATGCCAAGTAATAGTCCCACATCTTCATCAACATGGCATGATCCACTGTTGTCACTTCCATTCTTATTTGTCTTTTCCACTATGTCTGCATTCTGTTTGGATTTGCCTGTCTTTCATATTCTTGTGCTCCTGAGGTGAACTTAATTTTTGTGAGCAAATTTATTTTCTATTCCCTTGACTAGAAATGCCTGCTGGTTATATAGTGAAAGGTTATATTCCCCAGGTGAGATGTGGATTGGAAAGGGCAACCTCTTAGGAAAGAGAAGTTCTAAATTTGTCATCTACCCTCTATCTCTCCTGGCCCCCTCTTCCAGCCCCACCTCTTAGCCAAATACTTCCACCTCAGGCCCTGTAGTTATTCTAGGGAAGCCACCCTTTATTAATTGTTAATTATTTATGGTCCTTGGAGCTTTGATGCCTCAATCTCTGTTTCTCCTGTGATATACTGAAGTTGTATAGCAGATGCCAAAAGTCAGTGGTAAACTGCCAACTTGTCCCTATGCCAGAGACAGGTTTAATAGATGATAGATAGATATAGATAGATAGATAGATAGAGCTAGATATAAATATAGATATAGATGAGTATAGATATATAGGATAGATAGATCCCACAACATTAGAATTGGGAGTCTCAGTTCTTTGGAAAAGGTTGAATCACATTTATAACGCTCCTCCTGACTCTAATATTCTCTTTTCATACTATGATGGAGTGAAGAGAAGGTTCCACACTAGGTACTGGGAAGCAAGTGCTGGCCTTATTATTTCCTGCAAGAAGCACATACAAATCAGCCATGCAGCAATGGGGAACAAAACTCCCAGAACTTCCAGGAGACAAAATTAGAAGGCTCTTAATAGAACAATGAATAATTACTTCCCTTCTTAGATTACATTCCTTTAGTAATAAGTGTCTATGAAAACAAATATCACTCTTTTTAATGGCAGCACTCCCTATGGGGCAGTGTACTACAACATATGGCATAGGGTGTTGTTATGGCTTATGTTTAGATGTCCCCCAAAGTCTCAAGCAGTCATAAGTGGGGGTTTTTTAGAGGTGGCTGGATCTAGAGTGTGTGACACTGGGATCAGTTCATGGTATAAGGCTAGGATCAAGGGCATTAGCATTAAGGGTATAAGTACTCTCCACTCTGAATAAGATACAAGGGATAGAAAGAGCTGTGGATGATCATTTTGTTGCTTTGTTACTTTCTGCCTGCCTTGACCTGTATCAGCTTCTCCTCTGAGACGCCTGTCATCCATGCCACTCTCCCTTGGAGCCAGCTGATTATGGACTAAAAGCTCTACAAACTGTGAGCTAAATAAATCTTTCCTCCTTTAAATTTGGGTATCAGGTACTTTGTCTCAGTAAGGAGAAAAGTAACTAAGACAAATCTTTTTTTTTTTTTTGACAAATCTTAAAGTCACTTGGTGAGGCAAGAGGGGAAAAAAAGCTTAATTTAGCAAACTGAAAAGATATATGTTAAAGTGTGCAACTTTCTAGTAGGTATAGATAGTAAAGGCAAGTAAAAATTACTTAGCAAGTTGTAACAGAGAAAAGGCATTCATGTAAGTTTTGAGTCCACTGAATTTTAAATAGCTTACCAGAGGTTCACACTAACAAACCTTAACTCAAAACAGCATAAATAGCACTCTAAAGTGACCACACTCAACTTCTCTCTTTATCGCCTTTCACAGAAAGGGGATTAAAAGGTCTTGAAATTTAGTTAAAAACAAAGGTCAGGTCATTTCATTTCTGTCCTCTATCATGTTCCCTTCACACCCTCCACTTTCTCTGATTGCTCATCCCTTACTTTGGATAAACATAGCAGAAACAAACCAGGACTGGGCTCTGACCAGAATATGGAATTCCAGTGGAGGAAGCAGGATATGAGTTTGGAAACATGACCTCTAGCTGGTGAAAGACTTAAACAGAACATACACCATCTGCTTGCTTCCCACTGAGGATCTTACATCCACTGAGGTTGTCTGGCATATCCAAGGTCACACAACTAGCCCATGGAAGGCATAAGTTCAAACCCTAGACCTGAGCTTTTTGTGCTCTGGCTCATTTTCTGGAAGCACCTGGAAGATACATTGATTGGGTTTTCCTATCAATAGGAATCATGAGTCCCAAGATTATTTTATTGTGCTAGCTGCCAATTCTGTGCATGCTGGATGGCTCTGCTTCCTTGCATTTTCACAATTCTCTTATTTCTTCTTAGGTACCACTTCTCAGAGCGAATGCAAGACATCCTCCACACACCCCAAGTCTATAAACATGGCCAGACTCCCAAGCTACTGCCTAGACTGCCAAGTTAATCCTCTCATGTGTCAGTTATGATATTTTGCCCTATTCTGTGCTTTCTGAAATACTTTTCTGAATCCCTTTCTTCTCCTGCCTACTCAGTAAGACACACACACACACACACACACACACACACACACACACTTCAAACACCTCTAAAATTGTTGAAGGGAGGCCCAGATGCTTCATCTCTCATTTAATGAGTATCCCACTTGCCCAGTTCAGTGCCTCCTTTGAACAGTTTCTCAAGAAATATTTGTTGAGTTGAATTAATTACTTAGAAAATGATAAGAAGTTCAACTGCATATCAAAACTCACAAAGCTGCTATTCCAGGCATTTCAAGAGCAAGAGGTCATATTTTGAAATACTGAGGTTGACAAAGTAATGCTCTATCCATGGGAAGTAAACTCTACCAGTGTGAGCAATTACATAGCAAAATCATATTACTCTACTGGGCTACTCTAAACCAGTCCCAGGGAAGGGACGGTGCTATAGGTTGGGAAGCTGTGCAGACAATGTCACTTCCACCTTTGCAAAAAGCAAAGGCCTTTAACACCCGAGAGTCAGCCTAGGGAAGAAGCAGATAGGGGCAAGTGTGACTGTGCTGAATTCTGGTCTGGCTAGAAAGGGGTTCAGTTCAGTGCCACTAACATTTACCAAGCACCTACAATTCATGAATCTCAGTTCAAGCAACATGAGGAAATGAAGATGGAGACCTAGTCTTGGCCTAAAACAAGAGTAGAACCTGACAGGCTACACCCAACTCATGATTTAGCATCTGATTCAGCAGTCTTTCTTCCTCTTTTATTCCACTGGACTTCAGGCAGTTTATATCTAGTTATATTCACATGTTTACATGAGTATGTACATATGTATACACATGTGCATGCACAACTATGATAGAGTATGCATTTGTCTAACTTTTTTGAGCGACAACTGTGTTCTCAACACAGTTGCAGGCAGTTTAGATTTTTAGTGGTAGACAAAAGAGACAGAAAACTTGCATGAAGCTTTAACTTTTGCCTGTTCATGTCTGCCTTCACGCTGTCTGGGAAATTTCCTTGGAACAGAGACCAAGCATTTGATACATCTTTATACCACCAGTGCTTAGCAGGAAATATTTACACAACTGCTCATGAAACAAGACAGAATGATGGCTCATCTTGAGAGCACACACCTTAATCTCAGTCCCCTCAGAGACTGAAGCAAGAGAATTACAAATTGGAGTCCAGCCTACGCTACTTAGCAGCTTAGTGAGACCTGTTTTCAAATAATAGTTTTAAAACGACTGAGGCTATATAGCTCTGTACAAAGGCCCTGGGTTCAACCTCCAGGAGCACAAAAAGGCGGGAAGCCTGGAGATGAAGCTCAGTGTATAAAGGGCCTTGGGTCCATCTCCTAGTACCACAAAAAAAAATAAAAATAATGACTATAGCACTGTGCTGTGGAGATGTTTACATAATATCATGTATATAAAGTGTCTTATAAGAGATGTCTGTTGAGTTTCCAAAGATGGCGGACTGGTAGGTAGTAGGAGAGGGACCCTCTCTGAAAGAGACAGCTTAAATGGCAGAATATAACACCCCGGAGAGACCCAAACAGAGAGAGTTGGACACTCTCAACCCAGGAAGAAACTAAAGTGAAAAAAAACGCTTGAATATGAGGTCCTGGGGCTACCATTAGAGAAGTTAGATCAGCAAGCATGGTGCCCTCCTCGAGCCACCTGAATTCCTGCCCAAGACCGACCTGACTGACCAAACTGTGCCAATTCGACTGGCTTGAGCGGCCAGAGCATGGAGCTGAACAGCCCTATGCGTGGCTCACCCGGACCCGGCCCTGCAAGCGACCCACCCAGAAGCACCGTGAATTCGTACCGCAGCCACGCTGAAGGTGGAGGTCGGGGAGCCCAGCAGATCTCAGGGACCGGTATCAACACGCAGTGAGTGATGGGAATAAGACCCTCCCACAGGAAAGGGGAAACCAACTGGAAGACATGTTGGATTTGGGCAGGGGAGCCCTAACTCCATAAGGAAGTGGCTTCAGTTGGTTGCTCCCCTCGCTGAGCAGATTGGTGGAATCTGCTTGGACCGTGCCGTGGCCCTGGCAGGGACCCAGTGAGTCGCTACAAATTAATTCCCTGAGCTCGGTGCACACTGATGCAGTGAAGGCCTGCAAAGGTTGACTTGCCCGGAGGGAAGGAGCCAGCACACACTGCCCTTACTTGAACTTCAGTCTCTGATAGCAGACTTCAGAGGGCAGAAGCCCCTAGCCTGCATGCTCCAGAGGAGCCTTAACCAACAAGAAAAGGCTTCCCGCCTTTTTGTGCTCCTGGAGGTTGAACCCAGGGCCTTTGTACAGAGCTATATAGCCTCAGTCATTTTAAAACTTTTATTTGAAAACAGGTCTCAATGGAAATTACACTGTACACTTGTATGGAAAGAACCAAAAACATGACAAGAGGGAGAAATAAGAAAAAAAACCCAGCCCCCCACCCTGAGAACATTGATCCAGGAGAGGCAAATACAAAAGAGAATGAAGGGAGCAAGCATGCAACATCAAACACAGCATTAGCGGACATAAAGAGATATATTCAGGACCTCATAATTGGGATCAAAACTGAAATAGTAATTCAAATTAAACAAGAGATAAGTAGATTAATAAAAGAAAGGCTGGGCACCTCTCAAGAAGTCACAGACAGAAGAGTGGAGGAACACAGAAGGAGAGAAAAATTTAATGAAGAATACAAAAAACCCCTAGAATTCATGAAGCAGATTCAAAGAGATTATCAGGAAACTAAAGACTCCATAGAAAACTGGCAATACTGCTTGTAGGAAACCAAAGATAGACTATCAAAAATTGAATACAGGCTTGCAATGTGTGATCATGAAAGGGAAGATCTCTTAAAAATAACAAGGGAGCAGGCAGTAACTATACAAAGACTGAAAATGACAAGAGGATCTATAACTTAAGAATAAAGCATGTGAATGAAGAAGCAGGAGTCAAAACAGAGGAATTACAAAGGCTATTCACAGAAATTATTAAGGAAAATTTCT
>PVJX010002952.1:77283-117734 GCA_004027295.1 Dolichotis patagonum
CCAGACACATAATAATCAAGATCCCAGAAATTCAATATAAGAACAGAATATTAAAAGCCATCAGAGAAAAGAAACAGATCACCTATAAAGGAAAACCCATCAAAATCATGGCAGACTTCTCGACACAGACCATCAGGTCAAGAAGAGCTTGGAGTGAAGTAATTCAAGCCCTGAAGGAGAACAACCTCCAGCCCAGATTAATGTATCCTGCAAAACTCTGTACAGAAATTAATGGAGAAACAAGATGCTTCCATGACAAAGAGGAACTTGGAGAATTTGTGACCACCAATCCAACCCTACAAAAAGTACTGAAGGACATTTGAGAGAGAGAGAACAAGAATACGAGCATTTCCAGAACTGTGGCAGAGAGGCCTCAGTGAATGGGGCAGACAGTGGAGTGCAACAGAAAAATAGACAACCAATGGCAGAAAAACAGAATAGCAGAAATAAGGCAGAGAAGATTGGCTGTAATCTCTAGCATACAGGGCCTTGAAATATTAACAGAGAGAAACACAGGCAGAGTAGATCAGGAGATAGGGTCCACTGAGATGGTCTTTATAGGGAGGCAGTGAGACCCAAAACAAGCAGTGCACCCTATGGGAGTGAAAGGGGAGGAATTGCCTAAAAAAGGGAGGCAGAGGATATTGTTAATGGGGTAACAAGATTTAAAATTTACATTATTCTCATCACTCTGCTTGGATGGATTACGTGCTGTTCCAATTTGTCTACTTACACTAGACTTGAGGACATGGTCAGCTATCCCAAAAATAAGAGGACATATTATGGTAATCATCCCTAATTTCCTATCAACTTAATCTGAAGCCCTTTATAAATTATACTGTCTTATTATGACTGATCTTATTTGAATCTTATTTGAATCTACTTTGTATTGACTGATTTAATTTAAATCTGTTATTATTGATAGCATCAAGTATAAGAGTATAGGCAACTACACTGAAAATGACAAGATTCACTAAGATACCCACTCTGGTTTGACTATTACTTGCTTTTGAAGTCTTATAATGTCTCCAATGCTTCATTTTTATTAATGTTGCTATATACTGCTGAGACATTGTGGTAACCATTGTAGATCACCTTTTATTGCCATTTTATATGACTATTTTGCTTCATGCTTTTCTAGGAATTGTTTTGTTTTGTCTTGCTTTGTTTTGTTTTTCCCTCTAATACATAAATGATAGATATACATGTAGAGACTCATGCATGTATAGAGCTTATAAACAGTTTACGAGAACCAACTATATAACACATGTTGAAATGAACTACTACTTTGAAGAAAAAGAGACACTACAATACCCTGTGCTGATTCTATAATGTCATGATATGAAATCCAACAAAACTATCACTCTTCGTTCAAAGTGATTTTATCTTGCTTTGTCTTGTTTAAGTTCAACACACATGAAGGTATGGACAGCTGTTTTGAGGAGAATGAGAGATACTATTACAGCCATTCTTGGCTTCCCTATTGTCTGGTCTTGAAGACCTGAAATGCCCTCCTCGTCCTGCTCAGATCAATTCTATATTATGTTGTTTCATGTGAGTGACAATATAGACACCTATTTGGAAGAAAACATGAGTCAATATAATAGAGAGTGAATATCTCTGATTGTCTAGTTTTGAAATTTATGTCTCTTATATTGCTTTCTTGTGATCCACTTTGTTCTGTTTTATTGTGTTTAATCTTACCCTTTTGATATAATTGCATGTATATTTGAGTGGGTATAATGCATGACCATATTGCTGTTTTTGTCAGATCGTGGAGCAGAACTGTTAATAGTCTCACTGTTTGAATGTCTACTTTACATGTTTTAACTTTGTAATTTGAACAACTATTTCCAAGAAGTCAGTATGTAATTTGTCAATTAATAATTTCTTAGGATTTGTTGTTGTTGTTCTTTTCCTTTTTTCCTTGGAATTCTGTATAGTTGCTCTCCTTTATTCTGTTTTTTTTTCCTCTTTAAATAAAATTTTTTAAAAAAGAGATGTCTGTTAATTTTGCTTCCCCAGTTATTTCTGTTGATGTATCCTTTTCCCCACTTTCCATCTGTGTAGTTTCTGGAATCTTGACCTCACCTTTATTCTGGGAGGGACACCTTCCCAAACCAGCATGGCCACACTCACTGTAATTGCCAAAGTAATAGTGTTTGATTAGTACCGCCAGAGCCCGTCAGCATCAGAGATGCTAGACCTGTCGGGAAGAGGAGCTCTGCATACTCCCATGGGATACAAGCCTACAGCTTCTGGAATCATCTTGCTGTCACGAGTGTGAACCTCAAGATCAAGAAAGACATAACTGTGATGACACCAGCTAAACACCTGACCAGTCCAGGACTTTTTCAGTTGTTTCCTGTTTCATACTTGAGCTCATTGAGTCAGGATTCATTAATTCACAAAATCCATAACCAATATGTACCTGAAAACTTTTGAAGATGCCAGGCCAGTTTGGATCTCCAACACTGAGCATCTATGATGGTCCCCTCTTGCTGCAACTCTACAGTCTAAACTCTAAGGTTGCTACTCCCTCAAGAGCTTAAAAATCACAGAGTATACATGCTGTTTATTCCCTCTACCACAAGCCTGAACAGTCCTCATACATAAATTCAAACACTAACTATATTTCAGCACTTGGCCTATCTGCTACCTGACTACTGAACCCCATATTTACCTTCCAAGTTCCCATTTGCTCCAAGTAGCCTACACCACTATTTTTTTGCCTAACAGCTCAGGTGTATATTTTATTCAGTGTATTCTTTATTTCTGTTTACATGTTTGGTCATCCCATCTATAGCGCAAGTTTTGAGACAAGAGTTTTCTACTATAGGGCTGTTGTAATACAACACAAAGCAAATAGTTGCTAAATTTAATCAAGCAGATACAAGGGATTAGAGATAAAAGCAGACTTAAGTGTATTGAATATGATTCCAATTTTTTAAATTAGGTTTTTATTTCTAGGATTGAGTGTGGGCAATAGTTTTAGTTCAATCTTAAATTTAAAATTATCTTTTCCTAGGTAAACCAAACATTAAAAATTGAAGGAAAAAATCACAAATATAAGATGCTGTTTCCTAAGATAGTACCAATTTACAACCTGTTTCAGTATGATGATTAACAATACCTTGTTTCTCTTTTTAAACTACCACTACTTCTGATTTTCAGTCTGGCGTGAGGTGACTTGGAGGTGGTGTGAGGGCTCCCTCAGCCGTAAAATTGAACTAAAAACTGAGCAAATTGACAATTAATAACTTTTCTTATCACAGGCAATCCACTACCTCCAAAATTTGACAGACAAGTAGATACAGAAGTCACAAGTTATCAAAACAAAAACTCATGAGCTGATACCTCTGCAGGAACCAGTTCTGGGGTTCAGGAACGTCAGCTATAATTGACAGATTGCTAGAGTTTTGGCCAACCTGAGAGTTAAAAGCCCAGAGACTCCACACTTGGGAAATAAAATTTCAAGAAACTCTACCAAGTTCTCACAGTGAAGATCCAGGACAAATTCATTCATACATCAGCAAGGTGAAGGGACAAGAAATCACATTTGAATACAGCACAGTGTGCTGTGAAGTCTGACCTCAAGAGAGACTATTTCTCCTGAGCTAAATCAACTGGGGGTTTATCAGAGCCAAACTGACCTTGAGAAAGGCAAATACCCAGCTCCTACCCCTCTCTAGCCATCCTGTCTCACCTAAGGGAGAGGACAAGGAGAATGAGAAGCACTTGTGGAAGTTCTCAGGTCACTGAAGACTGAGACCTAAATAAAGGTCTATATAATGTGTCCTGTCATTTCAAATCTTCCCATCATATCAATACAGACTCACACTGTATTGATATGATGGGAAGATTTTCACTGGACTGACAGTGGGAACTAGGATTGTTTCATTATTCACAGGGAAGGTGCTCACCTTCCCTGTGAAATGATACAGTGCTACTTAAGAATGGACTTAGATTGGTTGTACATGCACATTGTAAACTCTATGACAATCACCTAAAACAGTAACACATTGATATACTTAGAAAGAAAAATGAAATAAAATGCTCAATTAAAACCACAAAAGGTAGGAAAAGTAGACCAAGTTAAAAGAAAAGCAATCAAAAGCAGAAAACAGTAACACTTATGACACATATTAATTCTATCAATAATTACTTTAAGCATCAATCACCTAAATGTACAATTAAAAGACAGAGATTATCAGAGCGAGCCAAAAAATAAGACAAGCTACATGCTATCTACAAGAAACCTACTTTAAATATAAACATATATAAGCTAGCAGTAAATGATCAGAGAAATGTGCACCATATTAACATCAATCAAATTAAAGTGAGAGTAGTTATATTAATCTCAGACAGGGAAGACATCAAAGTAAAGTAATATATCAGGAATAATGAATAGCATCACACAATTTAAAAGGAGTAAAATCTCAAATACAAACAATTCTTAATAAGTACATATCTAACAACAGCATCAAACTATGTAACAAAAACTGACAGAAATTCAAGGATAAATACATAAATTCTCCATCATACCTGGAGTTCTATCTCTCTGTGTCAGAAACAAATAGGCCCAATAGGTAGAAAATCCATAAGGACATAACTGAACTCAAAAATACCATCAGTCAGCTAGACAAAATAGACATCTACCAACCACTTCCTCCAAAAACAGAAGAATACACCTTTTTTTCTCAGCTTATATGGAACATTCACCAAGACAGACTCCTTTCTAGGCCACAAAATACAACTTAACAAATTTGAAAGATTAGCACTCATAGTACCTGCTCACAGACCACAATAAAATTAAACCAGAAATTAACATTAGAAAGATAGCTAGGAAATCTCAAAATATGTGGAGATTAAACATTATACTTCTAAACAACTCATGGGTGAAAGAAATCTAAAGAGAATTTTTAAAAATATTTTCAACTATGTAAACCAATTTATTGAAGTTTGTGACACATAGAAAAAGCAATACTTAGATGAAATTTACAGCACTGAGTATATATATGTTTCTTAAAAAGGAAGAAAATCAATAATCTGTACTTCTATTTTAAGAAACAAGGAAAGAAAATTCAAAGTAAGCAGAAGAAGCAATAAAAGATTACAGCAGAAATCAATAAATTTAAAAAATTGAACATCAGCTCAGAAAAGCTATGAAACCAAAAGTATTCCTTTGAAAAGATCAATCTCTAGCCAAACTAAGAAAAAAAAGAAAGAAAACACGATTACTAATATCAGAATTGAAAGAGAAGACATCACTACAAGACCAAGGGACATTAAAATAATAACAAAGGAATATTATGAACAATTCTATTCCCACAAATTAGATAACTATATTAGTAAGTTTCTCATTGCTTGAACAAAACTCCCAAGGTATTTTGACTCATGTTTTCCGTCCACGATTGGCTGACTCCAAGGCAGAAACAGCACAAGGGAGGAAAGGTGTTCAACCCATGGCGACCAGCGAGCAGAAAGATAGAGAAAAGGACAAAACACACCCTCCCAGGTCACACCCTCAGTGACTCTCCTCCAACCAGGCTTCACTTTCTAACAGTACGTTCAACTACCGGATTCACTGATAAGTCCACCGATGTGGACAGCACCACTATGATCCAGTCACCTTCAAATACAGGAGACCTTTAGAGGACATTTATACCTACATAATAATATCCTAGATGAAACAGGGCGATTCCTCGCAGCACACAGTCTGTAAAAACTTAAAAAAGAACAAGTCAAATCAATAATTAGCAAACTTTCAATAAAGAAAGCACGTGCCCACATAGATTTGCAAGTGAGTTATACCAAACATTTAAGAAGTAGTTATACCAATTCTCTCCTCTCTTTCTAGACGATAAAAGCAGACAATATTTCCTTATTCTGTGAAGTCAGTATCACTCAAAATCTTGCAAAGATATTACAAGAGAAGAAGACTACAAGCTATAATCACTCACAAACATAAATACAAAAATCTTCAGCAAAATAATAGCAAATCAAATCAAACAATGCAGAAGAACAATTATAGACCATGACCAATTGAAATTATTTCAGTTATGCAAGTTTAGTTCAACATTCAAAAATCAGTTTATGTAATCTAGCACATTAACAGGCTAAATAAGAAAAGTCACATGAGTATACAAATGGAAACAGATAAAGCACTTGATATGAACACTAATTAATACTATAAGCTCTTAGCAATTAGATATAAACATTCTCAATCTGATAAGGAACATCCTTAGTCCAACATAGTAGTACACACCTACAGTCCTTGGGAGGTTGAGGCAGGAGGGTCACCAATTTGATCTCTACTTGAACAAGTTAGTGAGACCCTACCTCAAAAAACTTTTAAATGTTCTAAGAGGGCTAAGAATGTAGCTCACTGTGAAGACCCAAGTTCAATTTCTAGTACAAAAAAAAATATTCACAAAACACCCTACATCTAATATCATACTTTAACTTTGAGAAAATAGAAGTCTTTCCTGTAAGATAACAGCAAAATAAAGATGTCCCTTCTCACTACTTATTTCAACATCATACTGAAAGCTCTAAGTAATGCAATAAAACAGGAGAAGGAAATAAAATATATACAAACTGAGAGAAAGAAAATAAAGCTGTTTTTGTTTGAAAGTGGCAGGATTTTAGAAAATCCCTAAAGGAACAACAAAACTCCTGGAACTAATAAACAAAGGAGCAAAATACAAGGTTAATATATAAAATTCAGAAGTTCCAGCAACCTGAAGCCACATGACAGGAAATGCTAGCAGCCACCAGTGGTAGATTCCATGTCCTGACCATGACCACTCGTGAATTCCTGGCTGGCTCTTCATTTTGTTTCCACTCAGCACAGGACCACCGAGGAGTCCACCAACTGACCAGTCTGATCATGGTTGATGCCAGTGCCCTTGGAGAGAAGTGAGAACCTGAAGTCTGCTACCATTCATCCTAGAAAATCGAAACAGTAAGAGACCTACATGGGAGGAGCAGCACCCCTCCCTGACACAAGCAAGCAGGTCCCCGCACAGCACCCTGACACAAGTGCATGACCATCCGCCAACTCCAAACCAGCCCTGCTTTCTGTTTCCCCATGGCTTTTGTGCATCAGAGGTGAGAGCTAAAAGTGACCTAATCCTGAAAGAAGACAATTTTATTCAAGAAGAGAGAGCAATCAGAACCCACAATTTCAGACATTAAGTCCAAGAACCCACTCAAACCCCTGACCCGTGCCCTACATCCGGCAGAGACCAGACCGTTGATCACATTCCCCATCTGCCAGCAGGAGCAAAGATGTGCCTTGACTTGGACAGTAACAACAATCTGAACAGATCAGATAAAGGGGCCTCTAGTATGGGGAGGGCGCCTCAAAAACCCATAGGTGAGCATGGCAGAAAGTCCTGGTATCAGAGAGAGCCCACCTGCCCTGGAGGAGTGGTGCCCCACACCCACATCAGAGAGCCCCCCTGCTCCAGAAGAACGTTTTTCATTCTCTGGTTCTCCATACCTGCCACTTTTACTGGTGCAACCTTAAGGTTTATGAATCTCTAGATAAATAGTAAATGTCACACAACTTTTGAATACTGTGTTATTATTAGTAGAAGTAAAGTTGTTCCATTTAGTATGCATTTACTGTAGGTCAATATTTGGTTTGTCTTAGTGTTCACACTATAATTATAGATCTCTTTTCTGTTGACAAGTATGGTACTTTATTGGTCCTTAGGGTTTTCCAATGTTCAGTTTATATTTAATGCTGCAATTGATGCTGATTTTGTTACTATAACCAATGTGACAAAACAGTTGCTATTGATTGGTTTTCCTGAGACTCCAATATCTAGATAGTCTTGGGATTATTAACAGGACTATGGTCCATTCCAGAACTGAGTACTATGCTGCAACTTCCCATCTCAGGTAAACAGAGGTGGCTGAATCCTGGAACAGAAGCAAAGGCCAGTATTTAACCACACCCAGAGAACTATCACTAAAAAGTTGAATTAACTAATGGAGTCTCTACATTAGAAACAAAACTTTCTACTAAAATCAAGCCATAATCTTCAACACAAAACAAGCAAACAAAAACTAGAAACATAAGACAAGCCAAAAAATGCCTGCAAAAACTCCCAACTCCCCCATTTCTGATCCAGGGAGCACCAGTGGAGGAACCAAAGCCTCACATCCCAATGATTTGAAATGGCACAGAAGATGAGTAGAAAAATATTGGACCAATTAAACAAAATCATCAGCCAGTCTAAAGAAAAGATTTTTTTAAAAAAGATAGAAGAGCTAAAAAGAAGGAGGAGGAGGAGGAGGAGGAGGAGGAGGAGGAGGAGGAGAAGAGGAATGTAAAACATGCATGACCAACATAGAAAAGAATTAGAGGGCATGAGAGGGCTCCAAATAGAGATTAAAAATTCTGTTGAGAATATGGGCAGCTGAATTGACCAATGTGAGGACAGAGTTTCAAAAATAGGAGACCAGACTGTTGTTGGTGACTAATTAATAAGACATGTCTTTCAAGAAAACATAAAAAACAGATCAAACAGTTAATAGATGAGTCAAAGAAGACTTGTATAAGAGTAATTGGAATTAGTAAAAAAGAAAATTGGAAGACAGAACAAATGACATAAAAAACCTATTCACTGAAATAATAGCTGAAAACTTTCCAAATAAAGTAAAATAATTTAATACAGAGAAATATGAGGCATATAGAACCCCAAATAGTCATGATCAGAAAATAACTTCTCCATAACACATCATACTCAACATCCCAGAAGTCCAAAACAAGAACAAAATTTTAAAAGCAAGTAAAGCAAAAAATCACTTACCAAGGAAAATTCATTAGAAATGCAAGAGATTTCCCAACACAAACCTTAAAATCCAGGAGAACTTTTAGCAAAGTGTTTCAAGCCCTAAAAGAAAACCATTTCCAACCCAGGCTGATGTATCCTGTGAAACTATCATTTAAATTGATGGAGAAATAAGATACTTTCATGAAAAAAAAAAACCACTTAAAGAAATGCATGGCCACTAAACCAGCACTTCAGAAACTCCTCAAGGATATCCTAGAAAAAAAAAGTGAAACTAACAATGATCAAAAGTCTAATAGACTTCTGGTATGGCTGGACACTAAGTAGAGGGAACACAAGTAGAAGGCAAAGATAGCAAATGAGAAACAGGAAAATAAGACAATGACATGAATCAGTCAATACCTCTGTAAGAATTTTCAGTGTGAATGGTCTGTTTCCCAACCACAATATACATGTTGGCAGAATAGGTCAAGAAACTAAATAATTATATATCCAAAGATATGCTGTATACAAGAAACACAGTTATCCAAAGATATGCTGCATACAAGAAACACATTTAAGAGCTGGGTATGGTGATGTATGCCTATAATCCCAGCGCTTGGGAGGCTGAGGTAGGAGGATTGTTGTAAATTCTAGACCAGCCTGGGCTACAAAGTGAGCTCAAGGCCAGCCTGAACTGCATAGTGAGACCCTGTCTCAAAAAGAAAAAAAAAAAAAAAGGAAAAGAAATATATTTAACCCAAAAATAAGCTCATAGACTAAAAAAATCAAAAGATAGAAAAACAATATTCCAAGTAATAAGGACCTAAAAAAAAAAGCAGTTGTAGCTATCCTATATTCAAAATGAACTGTAAGTCAAAACTGATTGAAAGAGCCAAAGGCCACTATATATTGGTTAAGGAAACAATTCAATGGTAAAGAGGTAACAATTATTAACATATATGGTCCAAACAGTGGTACACCCAATTTCATAAAACAAGGATGACTGGACATATAAAAATCAAGTAAGCATAAACACAAATATACTGGGGGACCTCAGTACCCCACTATCACAAACAGCTCAAATAAGCAAAAAAAAAAAATCAACAAACAAATATCAGAGTTAAACAAAACCTTCAAGCAAATGGACTTAGATATCTACAGAGTATTCCACCCAACAACAACCAAACATACATTTTTAGAAGCACATAGAACTTTCTTCAAAATATACCACATACTGGTCAATAAATCCGATTTAAGTAAATGTAAAGCAATTGAAATTATACTGTGCATATTATTAGGCCACAGCACAATGAAATTAGAAATCAACAAGAAAAACAGAGATTATGAAACGCATGGAAACTAAACAATATCCTACTAACTAAACAGGGAGTTACAAAAAAAAAAAATCAAGGGAAAAATAAGACAGTTTTTAACAACTCAGTGATAATGCCAGTACAACATACCAAAACTTATGGGACACACTGAAAGAAATCCTAAAAGAGACGTTTATAACTGTGAATGCCTGCATCACAAAAACAAAGCAAGCTTCCAAAATTAATCTAATGATGTGAACTCAAGGTCCTAGAAAAACAAGAACAATCCAAGCCCAAAGCCAGTACAAGGAAAGAAATTATAAAGATCAGAGCAGAAATCAGTGAAACTGAGACCAAAAAAGGTGATGAGAATTAGTGAGTCTAAGAGCTAATTACCCTAAATAAATAAATTAGGTAAACCCTTAGCCAATCTAACCCAAAGAAAAGGATAGAAAAGATCCTAATCAATGCACTTAGAAATAAAAAAGGTAAAATCACAATGGATACTGCTAAAATTAAAAAAAAACATTATTAACAACTACCCTGCAAACCTGTACACCAATAAATTGGACAATTCAGAAGAAATGAATTACCAAAATTGAACCAAAAATGTTGAAACACTTGCAGAATCCAATGACAGGCAATAAAATTGAAGAAATAATTTTAAAAATCTACATACTGAGAAAAGACCAGGTCCAGATAGACTCTCTGCTCAATTCTACAAAAACTTCAAGGTAATTCTAATACCATTACTCCTCAAGTTTTTCAGTGAAATTGAAATGGAAGGAGTACTAACAAAGGTTTTCCTGGAAGCTACCATTACCAAACCAAAGAAGGAAACTAAAAACAAGAACTATCTATCAATCTCTATAATGCATATAGATGCAAAATCCTCAATAAAGTACTGGAAACATAATGCAATAAATCAGAAAAAAGATCATATATCATGACCACATAGTCTTTATTCCAGGAATGCAAAGATGGTTTAACATATGCAAATCAATAAATATAATACATTACATAAAAAGAAGCAAGAACAAAAATGATATGATCATCTCAATAGACATAGAAAAGCCTTTGACAAAATTCATCATTCTTTCATGATAAAAAACAATGAAAGTCAGGAGTAGAGGCACACACCTGTAACCTCAGCACTCGGGAGGCTGAGGAGGAGATCTTTGCAAGTTCAAGACCAACCTCGACTACAAAGTGAGTTCAAGACCAATCTGAACTGCATGAGACCCTGTCTCAAAAATGACCCCCCAAAATGAAGACAATAGATACAGAAAGATCTGAACTCAATCTGATAAAAGGCATTTATGAAAACCCTGTTGCTAACATCATATAATAACAAACGCTGGATAGGTTGTGGAAAAGAACTGTTCTACAATGTTAAGGATAATGAAAACTAGAACAATAACTTCTGAAATCCACTTCATCAAAAAACTGAAATTAGAAGTTCCTTTCAATTCAGCTATTCCCCTGCTAGATATCTTTCTGAAAGAGTTAAGACATATTACAGCAATATATGCATATCCATACTTAGAGAAGTACAACTCATAGTAGGTAAATCTTGGAAACAGCCTACATGTCCATCAATAGAAGAATGGAAAAAGAAAATGGGGTATTTATACACAATGGAGTATTAATAAAGAAAGATAAATTTGGGTCATTTGTAGGAAAATGGGTGCGTCTTGAGACCATAATGTTAAGTGAAATAAATCAGACACACAAGCTTAAATATTGCATGGTTTCTCTTATATGAGAAGCCCAAATTAAAAATAAAGAACAAAATAAAAGATAAATGATAGAAAGTAGGGAAATAGATCTTTCTAAAAGGGGAAATAGATCAAACGGTGGAGGGGAAGAAGGTGAAGGTTATGAAAAAGAGAATTAAAATGTGTTATATACATGTACCAACTCCACATGAGGAATGTAAACATTATGTGTCACAAACATGCACCAAAATAAAAGTAAAAATCAAGAGATGGGTGGAGAGAAGAGAAAAGGAAGGAAAAGTGGGTTTTAAAAAATGAATTAATATGTGTTATGTACATGTACCAGTTCCTCACAAGCAATGTAAATGTTGTGTACTACAAACATGCATTAATAAAAAGGTACTCATAATGAATATCAAACCAAAATATTTTATCTTAACAATAGTAACTCTCATAAATATAGCACTTAAACTAACAAAAATATATAAAATTCAATCACTTTCCTATAATTATGAGCAATTGGAATTTGAAGTTAAAAACACAACACTATTTGCATTTGTACCCTATGGAAATAAGTATTTAAGTATAAATCTAGGAAAATAAATTCTATATAAAGAAACTCTGATACAAAACTCTGATAATGAAATCAAAGAACTAAATAAATGGAGAGATGTCCCATGTTCATGAATAGTCAGATTAAATGTTGTTAAACTCTAGGTCTTCCCAATTCAATTGGTAGATCCAATGCAATCCCCATGAGCATCAGCAAGTTATTTTTTAACGTCAACAAATGGACTCTAAAGTTTGTATGGAAAAACAAAAGATTCAGAACAGCCAACACAATTTTGAAAGAGAATAATGAAGATAAAGGACAGACACTACCCAACTTTAATATTTTCAAGAAAGGTAAGTAATCAAGACAGCATAGAATAGTCAAAAGAATAGACAACAGATCAATTGGACAGGGTAGAGAGCCAAAAATAGACCCATACAAATGTACGTAATTGACATTTGACAAGGAACACAGATAAAATCATAAAATCATAAGAGTTTTTAAAGGTGTTAGAACAAGTGAAAATCCATATACAAAATTAGTAATAATCTAGACAAAAGATCTTGTAACTTTTAACAAAAATATACCTCAAGATGGATCATAGACATAAACATAAAACGCAAAGCTAGAAATAACATAAAAGAAAATATGTTCTAGAAAAAACATAGAAGAAAATCTAGCTGATCTTGGATTTTGCAGTGATGTTTTAGATAAAAAACAAAAGACAAGATCCATGAAAGAAATAACTGATAAGCTGAACTTTATTAAAACTGAACATTTCAAATCAACATGATACTGGCAAAGAAATAGACCTGAGGATCAATGGAATAGATTAGAAGATGCAAGTATAGGTACAAAGACACTCAGCCACCTAATATTTGACAAAGGGGCTAAACATGTTCACTGGAGGAAGGATAGCCTCTTTAATAAATGGTGTTGGAAAAATTGGCTCTCCACATGCAGAAGATTGAAACTAGATCCATGCCTATCACCATGCACAAAACTAAAGTCTAAATGGATCAAAGAACTAAACATTAAAACAGAAACACTAAATCTACTGGAAGACAGGGTAGGTAGAAATCTTGGAGACATAGGTATAGGCAGAGAATTCATGAACAAAATGCAAACTGCACGGGAAACACTTCAGAGAATCAATAACTGGTATCTCATACTATTGAAAAGTTTCTGCACTTCAAAGGAAATCACCATCAGAGTGAAAAGAAAACCCACAGAATGGGAAAGAATTTTAACCAGCAACCCCTCAGACAAAGGACTTATATCAAGAACATATAAAGAATTGAAAAACATCAACCCCCCCAAATTCAAAGACCCTCTCCAAAAATGGGCATCTGAGATGAACACACAGTTCTCAGATAAAGATATACAAATGGCAAACAAATACATGAAGAAATGTTCACCATCACTGGTCATTCAAGAAATACAAATTAAAACATTGAGATATCATCTCACATTGGAAAGAATATCTGCCATTAAGAAATCAAATGCTAACAAATGTTGGCGAGGCTGTGGGGAAAAGGAACACTGCTCCACTGTTGGTGGGAGTGCAGACTGGTGCAACCACTATGGAAATAAGTATGGAGAATTCTCAGAAGACTAGGAGTGGAAGCTCCATTCAACCCAGCTATTCCCCTCCTGGGTATTTTCTCAGAGAAACTGAAAAGTTCATATCACAGTGATATATGTGCACTTATGTTTATAGCAGCACAATTTGTAACAGCTAAATCTTGGAAACAACCAAGATGCCCATCAACTGCAGACTGGATGAAAAAGATGTGGTAGTTTTACACAATGGAATATTACTCAGCTATAAAAAGGATGATCTTGAGGCCTTCATAGGGAAATGGAGACAACTTGAGACTATCCTCATTAGTGAAATAAATAAGAATCATATTTATAAATATCACATTGTTTCTCTAGTGTAAAAAGTAATAAGAACTGTAGGAGTAAAAAAACCAAAATGTGTATTTGCTACTGTAAAAAAGAGAGGAAAAGAAAGTGCTCTAAATGATATAACTGCATGTGTGTTTTAGTGTGTAAGATAGATGACCATATTACTGTTTTTGTTGGAATGTTGAGCAGAACCATTAACAGTCTCACTGTTTGAATGTCTACTTTGTATGCTTTAATTTTGTAACTTGAACAACTATTTCCAATGATGACAGTATATAACTTATCAAGTGGCGATTTCTTAGTGTTTTGGTTTTGGTTTTGGCTTTGGTTGTTGTTTTTTTTTTTTTCTTTCCCCTTTGGAATTCTGCATTGTTGTTACCCTCTTTCTGTTTTGTTTGGTTGTTATTTTTGTTCTCTTTAAATAAAAAAATTTTAAAAACTGAACATTTCTGGTCTACAAAAGATTTTGTTAAAGAACGAAAATGAGAAGACAAGCTGTAGTCTGGGAAAGGGATACTTGCACAAGACATATCTGATAAAAGACCCTTTAACTCATAAGAAAGCAATAAAACACTTCACCAAAGACACATAGATAGCACATAAGCATATGAAAAGATGATCAACACCATAAGTCATTAGGGAATTGCAAATTAAAACAGTGAGATAACACAATTATTGAAATGGTTAAAATTCTAAATACCAAACATTAATAAGGATGTGGATGGAGTAATAGCAACTCATTTACTGCTGATGTAAATGCATAAATGAAGTTCTGCTTTGGGAGACAAATTGGAAGCCTCTAATAAAATTAAATTTTCTTTTTTATTAGAGCATGTTTGCAGTACCTAATGTTTAGATTCCTTGTGTGATGTTGGTACATGTACATAATATGCTTTAATTCCTTTTCTCATCCTCTTTTCTTCCCCTCCTGTCCCTCTGCCTCTGTCTCTTGATCCCCTTTCCATTGAGAAAGATCTCTCTATTCCTATAATCTATCTTTGATTTTGCTCTTTATTTGTAATTTGGGTTTCTCATATAAGAGAAACTTTGTGATATTTAAATTTATGTGTCTGATTTACTTCACTTAATATTATGTTCTCAAGGTGCATCCATTTTCCTACAAATGACTCAAGATTATCTTCCTTATGGTAGAATAATACTCCATTGTGTCTAAATACCATATTTGCTTTATCCATTCATCCGTTGATGAACATACAGTTTCCTTCCAAGATTTAGCTATTATGAATTATACTGCTATAAACATGAGGGTGCATGTATCACTGTAA
Organism: Dolichotis patagonum; assembly: GCA_004027295.1. Lineage (NCBI taxonomy): Eukaryota > Metazoa > Chordata > Mammalia > Rodentia > Caviidae > Dolichotis > Dolichotis patagonum. The sequence goes on from PVJX010002952.1 coordinate 92,854, forward strand.
TATGATATGCTTAGCTATTTGGGAAAATATCTACATGAGGAATATCTAGGTTGAATGGAACTTCGAGTTTCAGTTTTTTGAGGAATCTCCATACTGATTTCCAAAGTGGTTGCATTCGTTTACATTTCTACCAATAATGTAAGGTTCCTTTTCCCCTACAGCTTATCCAACATTTGTGATGACTTTCTTTCTTGATGATAGCCACATTTCTGAAATAAGACAAAATCTCAATATTGTTTTCATTTGTATTTCTTTAATAGCCAGAAATGTTGAGGATTTTTTTCATTGTCATTTGTACTAGCATTAAAATCTGTGTTAATCACTCAAACTAATTGAAAACTTACGTCCTCAAAAAACCTTCATACAGATGTTTTTAATGGCTTATTTGTAAGTGCCAAAGTGTGGATGCAACCACGATGTCTTTTAGTATATGACTGGATAAAGAAACATTAGTAGAGCCAGGCGTGGTGGTGCATGCCACAAACCCAGCACTTGGGAGGCTGAGGCAGGAGGACTGCTGCAAGTTCAAGACCAGCTTGAGCTACAACGTGAGCTCAAGGCCAGTCTGGACTGCAGAGCAAGACCCTGTGTCAAAAAGATGAAAAAAAAAGAAAAAGAAAAGACACATTAGGAGAAAGAAGAAAGAAGAAAGACAGAAAGAAAGAAAGAAAGAAAGAAAGAAAGAAAGAAAGAAAGAAAAGGAAAAGAAAGAAAGAGGAAGAGAGAAAAGAGAGAGAAGAGTGGCGTATCCTGACAATGGAATATTATACAGAACTAACAAGAAAAGAGTTAACAAACTGTGAAAGATATGGAAAACCTTAAATGGAGGTTGCCAAGTGAAAGAACCCTATGACATTCTGGAAAAGACAAAACTATAGCAATAGTAAAAAGGACAGTAATTACCAGGGGTTAAGAAAGTAAAGATGAATGAATAGGCAGAGACACAGGATTTTCAAGGCCCCAAAACTCTTCTGCATGACAGCCTAATAATGAACAGATGTCATTATACTTCGTTAAAACTTACAGAACAGATAACACCAAAAATGAACCTTAACATAACTATGGACTTCGAATGACAAAACATGAGTGTAGGTACATTGATTATAGCAAACGAGCCACACTGGTACAGGATGCTGGTAATAGGAAAGTCCATTGTAATCATAACATACAGTAGCTCAATGCAACTATCTGATCTGAAAATAAATACTGATCTTAAAAAAATAAAGGATGATCAAATAACTCAGTAAATGTTTAAACTTTTTTCACCTATTATAGAAAAAGATAACTTGCCAAGAACAATAGGATGTGTGCTTGAGGAACAGGAAAATACTCTGAGTATTTTGAGGTTAATGGTAATGTGTCATTTACTCTAATACATATTTTAACGTTAGCACCCACCACATTTTATGACCACTACCCATTGATCAAATGTTTACTACAATTTGTATACAGTGTATCCTCATCCACCTTATTCACTACATCTTGTACCGTGTGACTTTGACTGTTCTCCAAGGTCAAAATGACCATGAAAGGTAGATGTTTTAAATCAGTTCAATACATCAAGACATCTGTGACACTCACAAAAGAGGACTTCCAGAACCACTTCAGCAAGTCGCAAAATTTGACATCTGAAGTGAGGAGTATTTTGAAAGGGGTAAGTGATGTATCTTTTAATGTAGTAAGTTTTTAACTTACATATTCACTATATTTTTTATCAAACCATGTATATGTCAAATCTGAGGCCTAATTTACATATTCTTATCATAATATGAATTTAAGAGAGCTAAAAATAAATAAATTTTGACTAAATTTGATCTAAAACTTGCAAACTATAATGCAGGTTAGTATTTACCCAGGGACTCAAGAATTGTGGGAAAGGGTTGGTGAGTGGCTAGTGATTGAGGTCAAGATTTATTTTTAGAATAATGGAAGTATTCTAGAATTACTAATGATTGTTGTACAACCTTATGAATATACTAAAAATCACTGACTTACACATGAATTTTTGTACTTGTTTTTTTAGACAAGATCTTACTACATAGTTCAGGCTGGCCTTCAACTCACTATGTAGCCCAGATTGACTTCAAACTCACAGTGATCCTCCTGACTCAGCTTCTTAAGTGCTGGGATTACAGACATGCACCACCACACCCAACTAATATATGAATTTTTAAAAATAAACTTAAAAATGAATTAAGGTTGCATCTGTTGGACTATTTCAGGATTCTATATTCTGATCCACTTGTGTAACTTTCTTATTATCCCTACATAGTAAGTCTTAAAAACAGAAAGAGTGATTCTTCCTGATTTATTTTTTACTTTTAGCTATTCTAGTTCCTCTTCTATTTAGGGGGATACTTTAAGAACAACTGATATTAGTTCTTTAAATGTTTGGCAGACGTCAGCAGTGAATCCATCTAGTCCTGGTCTTTTCTTTGGTGACAGTGTTTTCACTAAGTTTCAACCTCTCAGCTAGTTATTGGTCTGTAGAGGTTTTCTATTTCTTCGTGATTCAATCTGGGTAAAATGTATGTCTAGAAATTTGTCCATTTTTTCTAGGTTATCAAATTTGTTGACATACAGTTGTTTGTAATATCTAAAGACCCTCTGTATTTCCTTAGTAAAACGTGTGATGCCTTTCTTTTCATCACTGATTTTGAGTCTTTGCAGTCTTTTTCTTAACCTATCTAAGGGTTTGTCTATTTCATTCATCTTTTCAAAGAACTAGCTCTTGGGCTGGGGGTGGAGCCCAATGGTAGAGCACTTATCCAGCGTGTGCAAGGCAAGGCGAGGACCAGCCCTTTATTTCATTAATCTTTTGTATTGTTCGTTTTTTGTTTGTTGTTTTTGTCCCTATTTATTTCCGCTCTGATATTTATTCCTTGCTTCTACTAGTTTGAAGTTTGGTTTGTGTTTGTTTTTGTAATTCTCTGAAATCTCATGACAAATTATTTCAGATATTTCTACTCTTTTGATATGGCATCAATTGTTATAAAATTTCCCCTTAGTACAGCTTTTGCTACATCCCACTGATTTTGATAGGTTGTGTCTCTGTTTTCGTTATTTCAAACTTTTTTTATTTTCTTTCTTGATTTCTTCCTTAGTCATTGGTTCTTCAAAAACAATATTCATCTAACTGTATGCTTCCCATGTTTTTTTGTTGCTAATTTCTAGTTTTATTCCATTATGATCAGAGTCTATACTGCTTCAATTTTTTAAAAATGCATTAAAGTTTCTTTTGTGGTCTATCATATAACATATCCTGGACAATGTTCCATTTGCTGATGAGAAGGATGTGTATTCTGCACCTGTTACATGGCTTGTTCTGTAGATGTCTGTTAGGTACATTTGGTTCATGATACAGTTCAATTCTGCTTTTTCTTTGTTGATTTTTTTATTTTAAAGAGAATAAAGCCAAGCAAAACAAAACAGAACAAAGCCAATCAAAACAAACCAGTGACACAGGACTTCAAAACAATACAAAATAAACAATGGTTACCATAATGCCTCCTGCTGTCTTCAAAATAGCTGTAGATACCATCAGACATAGTGAAAATCAAACAAAACGAACATACTAGAACCAATAAAAACAAAGCAATGAATGCAACAAAAGGACTCCAAAACAAGATAGTAAAATCCAAAGTGGTTACCATAATATATATATATATATATATATATCTTGCTATCTTTGAAGTAGCTGTCCATGCTATCAGGTACTATAAAATCAAACAAAACAAAACCCAACCCAACAAAACAATGAAAATGATACAGGACTTCAAAACAAGACAATAGAGAATCAACAGTGGCCACCACCCTCAGAATGAGGACCACCACAGATGCTACACTACATATTGCCATCAGCTGAATAGATGATCAGACTGCCAGCTTCAGACCTGCAAAGTCAGCGAAACACCAAAAACTGAAAGCATTAAATTGTATTCCACCCCGTTAGCCATCATCGCAGCCTGTGTTTCTCCAGATCAGCCAGTTGCTTACAGTGCAGAAGGGTGGTTCTTCTTGGTTCCCAGCCCGTGCACCAGAAAGGGCTGGCATCTGGCTCTTTCACCAGTAGCCCACACATGGCACTGATTCATAGGGAGGGCTTGCTTCTTGTTGCTTCTTGTTCTCTTCCCCCACAGCCCACAAATGGTGTTGACTCACGGGAAAAGGCTGGCGTCTGGCTCTGCCCCCAGCAGCCCGTGCATGGTGCTGATTTGCCAAGAGAACTTGCTTCTTGGTGACTTATTGTTCTCTTCCTCTTTGTTGATGTTTTTGTGTGAATGATTCGCCCATTGCTGAGGGTGGGGTGTTAAATCCCCTACTATTATTCTATTAGAGTCTCTCTTTTCCTTTAGGTCTATTAATATTTGCTTTATAAATTTGAATGCTTCAATAATGGTTGCTTTTCCTGTTGTTGTTTTGTGTTTTTTTGTACAGGGATTGAACTCACAATCTCTCATTTGACAGGCAGGCACATATGCCACTGAGCTAAATATGGTTGCATATTTAGAACTGTTATTTCCTTTTGCTGAAATTTACTGTTATCATTTTATAATGACCTTCCTTGTCTTTTTTTACTGCTTCTGATTTTAAAGTCCATTTTATCTGATAGAAATATGGCTACTCCTGCTTTCTTGTGGATCCCATTTACATGGACTATCTCATCCATTGCTTCACTTTCTGTCTGTGTCTACAGAAGTAAGTAACTTTCTTATAAGCAATATATAGTCAAGTCTTGTTTTTTATCCATTCTGTCACTCTATGTCCTTTAATAGGAGAAGTTAATCCATTTTTGATCATTTATTTTGTTTAAAGAAAGTTCACTGTAACTCATAACTGTTTGTATGACTCACTAAGGAGCCACACACATACTATGGAAAGCACTGATACAGAGACATTTGTTAAATACATCTGCTTGATGATGAAAGAAACTACTAGATACTGTTGACTTGTGTAGAAACTTCTCAAAGTGGTAAGAAGTTTAGATTTTAGTTTAGTGGTAAGATGTTCAGGCTTTCATGCCTAACGCTTTTTTGATGAGAAGAGTTTTCAGAGCGCCAGTTATGGTCAGATTTCATGAGGATTAAATGAGGTTTCCCATGGCCAGGTCACTGGTAGAGCAGCAGTTCAGCTGGCTCCTCTTTTACCCTACAACACTACGTCCAGCCTAATCTCAGGACCCTACATTCATCTGGAAAAGTATTTAATCCATTTACTCTCATTCAAGGTAATTATTGATGGACGGTGTCTTACTGCATCCATTTGTAACTTGTTTTCCAGTTTTGTTTTAGTTTCTTTTTTCCTCTCTTACAGTCTTTGCAGGTAACTGATTTGTTCTAGTAGTGTATTTTGAAGCCTTGCCCACTTATTTTGGTTTGTCTATTATAGACTTTTACTAGCATATATTCAATATATTCACTGTGTGGAAAACATTGTATACAACAATCTCAATTCTTATTTCAATTCTATAAGGTAGCTATAATTATAGCCATATTACAAATGAAGAAACTGAGGCTTAAAGATCATAGCTTGACCAAAGGCTTTCAGTCTATGACTGAAAAGATGATATTTTTTTCACCATACTGCACTAAAGCTCAATTCTATTACTCTGGTATCTTCTTGTCCCTGTTATCTTCCAAGACAATAATTAATTAACCAAGTGAATTATTCCATGCTGAGGCGGAAGGCTTGAGATCATCGAATAATATGAAACTTTATAGTGGCTTTAAGAGACTAGGTCTTAAATTACACTCCCAAATGGAGGCTTGATGAGGAGAATTCAAACCAATCAGAGGAATCTAAGGTAGCACCTTGGAGTACCAGGATTCACAGAAGTGAACATTGGGAACGGCCACAACCACCAGACAGCCTTTCCTAGAAGGGTGGGTGCCTGTATCTGAAATTGTAGCTTTGCCCAGTGCCTACCTCACCTTCCTCTGCACCTACCCAGAGATGCATGAATCGTAGATTCTAAAAATTGACAGGGGCATCTTCCAAGCAATCTGCAATACCAAGAAAAGTAGATGTCCCAAGGTAATGTGGGCCCTCCACTATCAGAAGTGAACATTCCAGAGTTTAAAGTTCTTTTTTTGGAAGATTATGCAAATTTAAAAGAAGAAAATCACAACATAGAATACCATGAAAACAAGATGCATGTTTCAAACCTTTCACTTCACTATAGAATGAACATATGCTCGTTGAATATTTATGAACAAGCTCTCTGTGCAACTCTGATTCAGTATATTTATGGTAACAAACTATTTAGGCAGGATTAGTACATTCCTAGTAATGACTCCCAACTTTATTGACATGACCAAAATTGTTTTCAAACAAAGCAGGGATTAAGTTTTGAAATCTATGAACAGGTCTTTTTGATGTTTTAATGGAAAGCATACGTATGTAATCAGATAAATGACCATTACATTGACTATTTTCTCTGCTTTAGCATTCAATGGCATAAGCATGTGACAAGTAGAATACTCTTGGGGAATACTCAGAGAAGATACAGGCAAGTATGATATGAAAACTCTATATCCTTCTTCCACCCATTGATACAATATGTGCAAGAAATCTTATACCAGAAATATCAGCAAAAGAAATTTGCAACAGAGTTTCAGAATTAGTTAGTTGGCTTTGTTTTTCAGCTACCAAAGCGGAAGAATAACAAAGAGAAAACACAACTAACAAAATGCTATAGGTTCTCAGCAATGACAAAGAGCCTGTCCCACCTGAAGGAATGATTCGGGACCTTGGAGAATTGATTTTTCTACTTTGATTCATAAGAAATTGCAGGATCTCTATTCATTCTCCTTGTAAATTATAGCATCATAAACCTAAATACAAAGATTAAAAAGTACGTCTCATCAGCCTGATTTTTTCCTAAGAATTTTTGTTCAGATTTTATAAAGCACACATATCTCTTGCAAAATATCCTATCTGGCACTCTAGGTTAAAAACAACAACAATGTATTTCAGAGGGAGCAGTTGAATACCAAAAAATCAAAATCTACATGAAATATAGGACACTATAACAAATTAGAAAGCTCTTGGTTAAAGCAGCAACTCTTATTTCCAGTTTGGAGATACAGCTCCCTCTGCACTGGTAAGAACCTTGCATACTGATGAAACGGAGAAATGTTTGTTGAAGCTATAAATACTATTTTGAAAAAAAGCTCACTGATCACAGTTTACAGTTGGAGACAGAACAGCTATTCCCATAAATCATCAGCATTTGAAACACTGGCATCCACCCAGGTCCTAACACTTTATGGCTTCTTGTCCACACATATCTGAGTGCTGTGTATTCAAAGTAACTGTGTGGTGGTTAGGAGTCGAAATGTCAGACTCAGAATGTCTCTAAGCAATGGTTCTCAAACTTTAGCTGCATGAAAATCCCATGAAGCACCTGTCAAAACCCACGTGTTTCATTCCCACTCCAAGAAATTCTGGTCAGGCAGGTCTGGCTTGGGGCCCATGAATGAGCATTTCTAACCACATCTGCAGAGAAAAGAGATGCTGCTGGTTTTAGGGATGGACTAAGAATGCCACTGCTCTAAGGTCCTTTTCAATTCTGAGTTTAGGGTAAACGTTAGCCTCAATCATTAGCAAAAATCCTTAGAACTAGTATTTTAGGGCACTCACCTGTGCCAAATCACAGGGGGGCTCCTAGTCACACGTACACATCTGCCCTTGCACTTCAGGCCCCAAGTGCTGCACAACACTCACCAACACTCTGGGGATGCGAGGGACTCTGACACCCCAGCTCTCCAGGAGGCCTTGCACACCTGGGTGGAGAGCTTCTGCAGGGAGAGAGGAAGGCCAGTCCACGGCTGCAGGTGAGCAACCCCAGCCAGCAACCAAAGCTGTGCTGCAGGGCCCTTTTAAGCCAGTGCTGACTTCTACCCTGAGCCTGGCTCTCCCCTGGGGCTATTAACTCTTAGAGGATTTTAGCGAGAATGACCACAGACCTCCAGCTGCTGGCTTTGTCTACACTGTCCAGCATCTGGCTGCAAGGAACCTGGAAGCTGCCAAAGTAACTTGAGAAGGCAGAGTTTCTCAGAAGCTGAGCTGAGATCACCGCTGCCGCTGGATTGCGAACTCTCATTTGGCTCCAAGCTGTGTGATTCCACAGAATCAGCCCTCAGGAACCAGAGAAATCCACAAAGGAACAATGTCCTGAGGGAAGCAAAAGCAAGAGAGAGTGTAAGAGTCCACTGACATGACTCAGCGCATGGGTCAAGAAAGAACTTGGAGAGCACGGACTATGCTTACATAAATGGCTTATGTTTTATGTTTGCTGCTTTTCATGGATGTGTGCTCAAGGTTGAAATTAGATGGTGATAGATGATATAGACAGATAATGATAGATAGATGATAGATAGGTAGATAGATGATAGATAAATGATAAATAGATAGATGATAGATAGATATAAATAGATAGATAGATAGATAGATAGATAGATAGATGATAGATAGATAGATAGATAGGGATAGAAAAAATTTAGGCTGCCCATAAGATAGCATGTTGAAATCACATTCATTGGTGAGAGTTTGTTAAAGGACCAAGAGGAAATGAGAGGCTGACTCTTGCTCAGCAAGGACCCCCAGAGCACCAGACCTGACCCTCAGATTGCTTCTGAAATTAATTAGACCATCCCTCGGTGTGTTTCAGAAAAAATGGTTTGGCAGGATAAGCAGTTAAATGAGGACTATCAGAATTTTTTCCTCCCTCCACCTCCCACAAACGACACAAACCTATAACTGCTTTTCTTTTTGTTTTTCACTAATAATGAAAAATGATGAAAAGGGAAAGTATTTTCTTCAAAAGAGACTCTATTTAATCTACTCTGAATCCTTAGTGTAGTCAGAGTGATGAGGTGTTCTGCAGAGAACACCCTGAAACCCTGGATCTGAACCCCAAGACTTGCTTTCAGTTTCAGTGAGTATTGGGTTCAGTGAGGGCTGCCGCAGATAATGTGTCATTGGTCACTAGAGTGGAACACGGAGTCCTTGAGTGCTGGAAAATCAGGAACTTCAAGTCTGAGGTACAAGATAGACTTCACATTCATCCCTGGCCCAGGAGGAAACTTTATTCCTGCTACAGAATACAAGCTCAGTGACCATGAAATTGTTATTCAAATGTTCTTCCAACTGAAATTATCAGCGCCTCCCTGGTGGTCTAGTGGTTAGGATTTGGTGCTCTCACCAACTGAAATTATCACCCTGAATCAGGGACAAACAAGGCCTGCTTTACTTCTGGAGAAGGGCGAGGCTTTTCTTCACAATAGGGCAATATTCAAATAGCACTGAAATCAAAAGGAAGTTGCTTTCTTTTTAGAGACACTTCTCTGAAAAAGATTACTGTGGAAATTGTTTTAAACTTACGATACAATTGTGATTTAACTTTCATAATCACAATATAAGATAACATAGTTTTGGGATCTACTACCTTTTCTACAAAATTCAACATTTTCCTTTCCTTTCATCTGCTTATAACATGGAAGAAATATTTCCCTAAAGAAATTGCAGTGCAAAATTCATCCTTTACTAGAAATTTCACTTAATTCTATTAAAGGTACATTAATTTAGTTCAGAAAGTAGGATTTTGAAGCTGATCACCTGAAGGAATTCAGGTGCTAAAAGCACCAAGTTTTCAATTTCCTAACACTGAAAAGAGCTAAAGTGAGCTTACATTACTTTGTCTGACTCAGGTTTCACTTAGCATTTTCTCTATAGGAGCAAAAGGCATTAAAGAAAAGAAAAAAAGTCAGAATTTCAAAGTGTGGAAAGGTTACTAAATTTCTTTCCAGAATCCATGATTAGTTCTATTTATTTTTCATTAATTCAACCTTCATAATTTTGTTTTCTATCACTGTCTTAAATAAGGAGCTAAAATCAGAGTGACAAATCTCAAACTCTGCATTCACGAATTACCACTGGGAAAACCTGATAATTCTAAAAATTTGAAAACCAAATTATCTGATGTGTGAAAAATGACATTTGATCAGAGATTATTTAAGTAGCCTATAACTGACTTTATCCTTGATGCAATCAGAACTATTAAAAGAGAAAAGAACAGTAAACATTTTCCTCAATGTAAGTTGGTCACACCTGTGTACCACTAAATTAAAAAAAAATTAATAATAGCCAAGCATGGTAGCACATACCCGTAGTCCCAATTACTCAGTAAGAGGAGACTGAAAGATCACAAGGTTGAGACCAGCTTAGGCAATTTAGTAAGACAGTGTTAAACTAAAAAATAAAAGACACTGGAAATGTGGCTTAGTAGTAGAGCACTCCTGGGTTCAACTTCAGGCATTATAAAAATTATTTTAATTTAATAATGAAAACACATTGTTGATAACTAAAGCCAATACACTCTCATGTCTTTATTAAATATTATTGGAACCTAGTATGGTTTCCTTTCTCTGTGTGAGAGCCATACTGAGAATAAGCAAAAGTGACTTCACTATTGTTCCTAAATGACAAGCTTATGACCAACTAAAATATCTTATTTATCAATATTAACCAGCTTCCTGAAGACTTTCTTTAACTCCTTCATTTCCCTGTATCCAACAACCCGAAGATAGGGTATAAAGAACATTGCCCAAACCCAGCTGTTTCTCTGGCTTGCAAACCCACCTAGAATTCATCTGCCCAGGACCTTAATCCTTCTCAGGCACTACTAAGAGAATGTCAATGTGGTGTTTCCTTATATCACAACCAGTCTCATCAACAGGTTTTTCTGGTACTCCCCTGGGGAACTCAACAGTTGAGAGCACAGTGTAATCAAAGTGTATTGTTTTATGTTTTGGCATCACAGAGGAAAGCAAAACAAGCAAAAGCAGTGTATAGATGGTTAGGAGCAGTAGAATTGATAATGGCTCAATAAGGTGACACTGTCAGAGAATCCAGGACTACACCAGATAAGAGACAAGAGGGACTTTGGAAAGCACTCGGGTTTATTACACTAGCAGGCTAGTGGGAATCTCAGTTCCAAATCATTAACTCCAACTTGAAGTTAACAGCCACTTATATGTGTTTTCAAAAGGAAGTACAAAAGGCAGATAAGGTAATATTCTGCTGTTGGTTACACATGTCTTTGTCACTAATTTCTAGGCAGAATTTTCTCTTACAGAATCTAATGAGGTTTCTATTATATAACGTGAGGGAAGAATCAATCATTGTCTAAGGCTGGGCACAGGTGTCTTTGAAGTGATAACTTGAAAGTAAGCAAAACATTTCTGCCAGGCTGAGCTACACTTATCTTGCAACTGGCACCTGGAGTGTTAAGGCTCGTTAAGTTTGTAGCTTTGTAATCATGGAAACAGGCTGTGTTTCCCAGTATCAACCTTGAACAGTATTAGAAATATGCTTAGTATTAGAAATATAAGTTTTAAAATTTCCTCCACATTTTAAACAGCCTCTACAATAGGAGACTAAGGTCCAAAAAGTCCCAAGTCCAACTCTGCAAGGCCTGGGAACCATGTCTCTTTAGGAGCAACACTTCATCTCCAAGAACTATTAGAAGCAGAAACCTCAAGAGTTCCTGGTAAAAAGAGCGGCAACCCCCAAGGATCCTGAGCAATCAAGACAGTCTGAGACGGACAAAATGAGCAGAAACTTAATCTAGTTCTGGAGAGGAAGATGAATATGAAGAAATAGAAAAGTCCCCAGGGTGGGCAGAAGTCTGAAACCTCAAATCACAAGTCTCAGTGCTATATCCAGCTAGGAAAATAGTGAGTCTTTCCAAACAGTCCAAACCAATTTCAGCTTTGTCTTACTGTTTCAATTTTGAAGCCTATAAAAACATGAAAAATATCTTTAAAAATCTGTTATGATGCCTCACTTCCCTGAACACCTATAATCCCCTTCTGAATGTGTCCTCTATCTATTCTAATAAATCCTTCTTGTGTCTCAAAGCATTTTCTGTTGTTGAATGATTTCATTTTGTATTTCCAAACTGTTGTGGGAAACATAGCATTCTTAGTAATACAAGAACATTTAACTACAGTATGAATTTTGATAAAGAGAGGACTTTAAATGATTTTCAGTTTACAAAGAGAAAAATCATGATCTTGAGCAACTCAGTCTTTTCCTTGCAGTATCTGCAAAGTGGAGATAATTATGTTTGCCACACAACAATGGCATAAGAATGAAATGAAGTATTGTATTTGTGAAAGATATTAAAGCAGGACTTAAAAGGAAAAAGTGGAGTTTCTCCAAACTCCCTCTCCTGATAGTTGTTGTTCTTTGTTCTAATACAAATAAAAGCAGTAAATTTTATTCCTGTAGGAAAAATTTTATAACCTCCTGCTCCCATTACATCCTGTTTTGCCTGAGGAAGGCCATAAAAATGTCAAGTTGCAAAACTGTCACAGCTTAACAAATTGCCTTTGTTTTACTTCTGAAAATTGGCCACCCATAAGTTACATACCATTAAAGGGACCAACCCCTTCTGCAACATGTATAAAACAGGAGTCCTTCCTTTGTTTGTGGCTCAGCATTTTGGAAACCAATCTGCTGAGTTAGTGTACACATAAAATAAACAAATCCTCCTGTTTCTTCCTGTCTCTCTGGACTCTTGAACTTTGCAATAGTATCTGTAAAATGTATCTGCTTTTTTCTTGGCTGTATAATTTGGATAAGTTATTTAAATTTTTTCTAACTCTCAGTTTTTCCATCTGCCAATCATGGAAAATATGTTTTAGGTTATTATGAAAAATAGATAGGTCATCCCTTTCTAGTAGGGTTAGGGTTAGGGTTAGGCCCTGCAAGTCTGAGTCCCTGGGCTCCTTAGAAAGAGCCAATGGGCCTCACACTATTGATCTCCGAAACCTGATTGATGGCCAGTAATGAGAGAAGACCCTGTCCCAAGGAGTTTTCAAGAACCCCTTAGGGATGACTCCTCTCATTCACATGCCAGTGGAAAGAAGCATCACAGGTAGGATATCAAGAAAGGAAATACAAGATTCAAGATGTTGATTATGGAATTTCAAAGACAAATTGCAGACACATTATGGAACATTATGTTTTCCATTATCAATACATTAAGTCTTTTAACACAAGTGTCATCTCTCTCTTTATACCCCAATACCCACCAAAGTGCCATAGAGGGTCAGAGCCACTGACCTTCAAGAAAGAGTCTGATAGGGGGACCCTCGGGAGAATAAAGTATGTCTCACCTATGGTACACACCACCCTCCTTCACAAGTGTCCCTGGAATCAGAGGGAGGATGCTTATACAGAACAAACAGGAAATCTGATTTTAAACTACCTAAATAAAAATATCAATGGATCCCCTATAACTATAAGATGAAGTTAAACTTACAGCAAGGTATGCAAATTTTATAGGGAATCTAAGTACAAGTGTACCTCCTTAACTAACACTCACACATTCTATACTGTTCCATGCCTTCATTCCTTTGCAAGTGCTGTGTCCATTTGCCTATGTACTAATTTTCTATCAATCTTTGAGGACTTGCTCAGATGTTTCCTCCTCTGTGAATTCTCTTCCCATCATCACTTCTAGTCAGCAATAGTTGTCCCAGTCTTTGTAGTTACACATGCATACACACAAATCACAATTTAATAATTGGAACAAATAACTTTCATGTCTACTCTGAACATCTGTTTTTTCTTCTGAATTCCTAAAAGAATATTCTTGTCCCTCTCCTGTGAAACACAGTTCTACCTAGATGATTCCAAAGGATATGTCATGTTTGTCAGGGTCTCACTACCCTAGCCATAGTTCTGGTCTGGAGATAGCCCTTCAGCAATTGGCCTGTCAGTTCTAGGATCTGGATTCAGTGAGACTAAGATTCCTTTCCTCAGCAGATACATGAGTCCAAAATCTAAAGGAAGCTACATTCCTTCCAGTCATTGTGAAAGAGTCTGCCTAAAGGTTAAAACTGACATTCAAAGATGAGAGGAGGATTTTTAGGAGTATTAAAAGTCCCCAATTCCAGTTCTTTTTATGCCTTTTTCCTTCCCACATGGACACACAGATGTCAGAAAATAGTCCTTGGCATAATTATATTTCACAGAATGAAAGTCTGGCTAACATAACGACTATTTCACCCACTTAATCTTAGTTGTGCATGATTTCTGAAACTATGTCTTATTTATCTGGTATCTTATAACTGTCCTAAAATAACTTTTAAAAACTAACAGTGATATTCTCCATATCCTTTTGAAATAAACAAAGAGCCATTCCAGAAACCAGAGTATTTTATATCCTAGTCAGTGAATGGAGCTATGGTACACGCCATGTACAAGGTCCAATGACCATTGCTAAGGAGGTGGGCAAGTTCTCAAAAGGTCAAGTCATTTAGGGGTAGTTTAAATTCCAAAGAATGTATAGTTCCCAACTCCAATGTGTTGGGATATTAAGGCTTACAAGAAATGGTTAAACTAGACATGGTGACACATGCCTGTAATCCCATCAGCCTGGAAGACCAAGACAGGAGAACTACAAATTCAATCCCAGCATGAGAAACTTAGCAAGACCCTGTCTCAAAATAAAAGATAAAATAAAAAGGGCTGGGGATATACCTCAGTGCAAAGCCTTGGATTCAATGCTTAGTACCACTGAAAGAGAAAAAAAAATAAGAAATGGCTAAAGGTAATTCATTGGTACCAATTAAATCTTTAAATTGATATTATACACTGGGGAGTTCTGGGTCTCATTTTCCTGCTTTTAATTTTTCTGATTTCAAGTTATTGGAGAGATTAGACTGTAGAACATATCTTTCAAAGCTGATCATATTAAAGTTTATAAAGTGTTTTAAAAATATGTAGGTCTAGGCCCCACCTAAAGCCTATTAAATCTGAATTTCTGGGGAGTGGCACCAGGACCTTAGGTATTATAATGCTGTGGGATTTATTCTTTTGATCAAAATTTTACTGTCAAGTTGAGTCCAGTAATCCAAAGAATTGATTCATACTCTGAAATCCACAAAATCCTAAAACACCATGATCCCCTTTTATTTGCCTTTGAGAGTAGGCTTTTGTATTCACCTAAATTGTCATGGCCTCATCTACATTTTCTAGCAACCAGGTTTAAGAGGTCAGTTATTAAACATGGCAGCCAAAAGATAAAGCTGTTTTACCATCTCTGAGTAACAACAGCATCTTATTCAACTCCTGCCAGGAGGAGGCCATAGTTTTTTGAAGTAAGGTATGGGAAACCAGTCATCTATGTAGACTTGATTCATTGTGATTACTCCTGATAGGGTCAATAGCAAAATTAAGCCAGCCCATAGTAAAAGGAGCAGCAATTCATAACATTTGTAGGGGGTCAAGAAAGGCCAAACTGAAATAATAATGCAAGGTTATAGCTTTAAAAATTCAAGTGTAAGAGAAAAGTCTATGTGGAAACAGATAAAGGGCTTCGTTTTTTACTATGTTACTATGGTAAATTAGTGTGGTAGGATATGGTAAATTTTCACTATGGTAAATTAGAATGAGCATATAACGTTACTTTTCTGGATTTCAGTATCATCATCCACAGAGTTAGAAACGTTCAGTGCTAAGATTCATTTCTCCAAATTTATGAATACTCTTCTTTCTGGTAAATGAAGCTAGCTATAAAAATAACCAAAGTCTTATTGGCAAGATTTTATTGTGTAGCCACTGGCTCTTCACAAACATTTGCTTTCTGTTTTCTATTCACATGCACTAGCATTCTTCTTTACTCCTGCACATGTTCATAATAAGTGGGTTGTCAACACTAATATTTGAGGTTAGTCACATTTTGTAGAAATGCTTTGTCCTCATTCAATATGGTGGTCATGCCTTGATAAAAGGAGTTCCATCCAGGGGGCTGCAAAATATTTCTAACCATTCGGTCAGGTTGAATAGCCATGCCTCTCTTTTTTAAATGAGTAATTACACATCCAGGGTTTTATGTTTTGAGTTTAATTGTGTTTTATATACACGAACTAAATCTGGGCTGTCTGGCTCAATTCAGATCTACCAGCATGTAAGCTCCTGGGGACTACGGCTGTGTTCTTCTTGTACATTGCTCCATCCTAAGGAATTCAGGGACTTGGCTGGCTCAGAGGGTATTCAATCATCATTAAAGTAACTCAAAAATGTAGAGAAATTATAAGAATCTCCTTTGTTTACAAAGATTGCTACAGGAAGTCTGACAGAAAACTACAGTGAATGTTTAATTTTCTATTAAAAAAATTAAAAGGCATATTGTTATTAACCTCTCTCAAAATGTCCCTCCTCACTTAGAACACACTTACCATTGTTCTTCTTGCTTTCTGAGAAAGGTCTGGAAATCTCCTTTCATATTTTTAAGTTACATTGTCAAGGCTACCTTGATGCCCTGAATTCACTCAAAACTTTAGCTTTCATGTTTATTTTGACTTTGGGAAAGAGCTAGACATCATGTGGTGCCAGATCCAGTGAATAATTTGGATGAGGACACACCATCATGTTTCCTTACACCACCACTGTCTCCTTACACCAGTGGCTCATGTAGATGAACCCCACGCATGTCTTGGGATGCCACTCAGCACCAGAGCTCAACACATTTCTTAACACACCTGTAAAAACACTCATGAAAGAAGACTTCCAGAACTGCTTCAGGAAATGGCAAGAATGATGGGATAAGTATGTGTCTTAGTCTCTTTTCTCACCCTATCACCCACAATGTAAGGAGGAAAAGTTTGGTTTTGCTCACAGTTTATAGAGGTTTCAGTCCATAGCCAACCAGCTCCAAGGCAGAACATGGCAGAGGGCATGGTAGAGGAGAGCTGCTTGTGGCATTGCAGAGGGGAAGCAGAGAGAGATCAAAGCAGGGAAATGAACCCTTCTCCACTGACCCACGTCTTCCTAAGAGATCCCCACCTCCTAGTAACAAGTCAATTATAGCACCTCAGTAATCCAATAACCCACTGAAGGTTCCACCTATGATCACGAGGCTTTAGGGAGACAGACAGATTATAAACCATAACATTGTGTTTGAAACAAGGAGTATTTCAAGGGGGAGAAGGGTTGATGGCTATGTGTCTCTTACTGTAACACTTTTTAATGTAAACATTCACTACATATTTCCATCACACCACATATAACTGCCTATCCACATTTTCAGGTCATGTGTCTCCTCCACATTCAGTTTATTCCTATATGGGAATGTTTGCAAGTTCACTCTAGTTCATAGTCTCATTTCCCTCTCTGGGCACATGGTTATCTATATATCACTGCCTCAGTGGCACACAACGAACATCTCTAAGGCTCTTTAGATAATCTGGGATAACTCTGCTTCAGGCCATGGGTAAGGTTTTGATCTCAGACTTCAGGTTGGGCTGTCCTTGCCTGTCTCCTTACACCAGTGGTTCATGTGGATGAACCCCAAACTAACGGAATGAAAAAATATCTCCCTCACACTAACAAAAGGACTCAGCAAGTCACGTAGCAAAAGTAATAGAGAAAGAATGAGGTGCAGTGAACCGTGGCTTCCAGAGAATGGTAATTGAAGTTTACTTTTTGAGTATAAAAAAGCCATATGCCATGAACCGCCAGCTTCATGCTTTTAGTTGACACTTTAGTAAGTATGAAAAGTGTTTCTTCACGCCCTTCACTTTGACTGATACCATGAAAAGCTGAATTTGTCAGGATTCTCCAGAACATGCTACATTCACTGCATCCTAACCTACTCCCTGTTTTTGGTTTTGGTTTGTTTTTTGTTTTGTTTTGCTTGGGGGAAGGATTTTTTTGAGACAGGGCCTCATTAAGTCCCTGAGTTCAAACTTGGGGTTTGAACTTGAGTGAAATCAGGCTGGATTCAAACTTGGGGTCATTGTGATTCAGCCTTTCAGAGTGCTATGATTACAGGCGTGTTTCACCACTCCAGGCTGAGAGAGATGTTTTTAAAATAAGGAACTGGTTCTAATGAGTGTGGAGGTTGACGAATCCCAAGATCTGCTGGATGAGCGGACAAGTTGTCAAGGGCCACTCTTGACCCTTCTTCATCTGTTAGTGTAATGTGAACTAATAGCTCACAGGTGAACTAGACTAGAGTTTATCTTTAGGAAATTTTTCTGAATCTCTGATCCTTTAAAGGTTTCCATTCACTTGCAAGCATATGTATTTATTATGTATTTGGTGTTCTATCATCTTTAGGGCTTTTATGCAGTCTGCTCTTATCATACAATCTTGAAGTGACTTCTGCTATATAAATCCTGCAACTGCTATTTCAGACTTGAAAATATTCTGGGTTGGGAATGGATCTCAGTGGTAGAAAAATTGCCTAGCATATGTGAGGCCCTAGGTTTGATTCCCTGCGTCTCACATACACACACAACACATGTGCACATATGGAAGGAAAGAAGGGAGGAAGGGAAGAGAACCAGGGAGGGAGGGAACGAGGGCACCCTAAATTCTTAAGATTATGGTTGCTTTACAAATACATGCCAACCTAGATGACCTAAGGCTCTATACACTAGCAAGTAAATACCATGGAAAAAGTGTCAAATGTTCTGTAAATATCATAGAAAAAGTGTCAAATGTTCAGTGTTCTTCTTAGCTTGTTTTACTTGGTTTTGGTTCACTTGGGAAACTTATGCCCCAACTGATTTATTGAGTAACTCAGATCTATGTTTACATATCCAAACCCTCTACTATTTATTCCAGAATCACCAAACATCTGTTAAGTGTAACTATAATAATTGTGTAATGATGTCCTTAAAAGATATTAAAAATTAAAAGTTTTGAATTTTCAATGTTAATTCTACTGCGTATATCCTATCTTGAGTCACGTACTGGCAGGATGGTCTGAATTGGTGCAATAGCGTGGAGTTTCTTGCTAGGTTCTTGGTGTACTGCACAAAGAACTGGAGAAGACATACAGAAAAGGTCCCAAAGCAGTATATCCTGCAGAGAGAATGGACCAGGGTACAGGCTCACTGTGGCCCCAAGGGTAAGGAAAAAGGGTCTTTTATTTCTGGTCAAGAGTCCAAGCCCTCCCAGATGTCTAGGCTGGGTGTGTGTGACAGCCCCTGCTGAGTCACATCCCCAGTGTTAACTGCACATGTCCTTTGTTTACTCTGTAATAATTATTTCCATGGGATGCAACCCATATGGGTAAGCAGAGAATGAGTTTGTCCAGTCAAAGATTCCTCTCAGGACAATTTGAGGTGTTTCTGTACCTGCCCTGAGTTGGAATTTTCTCCAAGAACTGAGTCATGGGCTACTACTCCAGCTGTGGCTGTTGCTTGGGAGTCAGGGAGTCAGGTCCTGGGCAGGGACAAGACCTTTAAAGACTTGTGGAGGTGATCTTCAGTCCATAATTGATAGGGAGACATACCCTGACCTGTGTGAACTACTATTTTAGGAGTTTACTATAATTATTCTAGCTTCATGCACCTGAAATTTCTGTGGTTTCCTGCATTCATTTCCTAAAAGGAAATTAATGCAACTAAATGAAGCAAGAAACAATTACGAGGGAGAAAAAATTGCTGATGTTGATGAATTTTTGTGTTTAGGCTATAAGTCTATAGGATTCC
Source organism: Dolichotis patagonum (assembly GCA_004027295.1). Lineage (NCBI taxonomy): Eukaryota > Metazoa > Chordata > Mammalia > Rodentia > Caviidae > Dolichotis > Dolichotis patagonum. The sequence goes on from PVJX010002952.1 coordinate 112,371, forward strand.
TTCAGTGGATAGATAGGAATTTTTTGTTTGTTGTTTTTGTTAATTGTTCTTGTTCACAAATCCAAATGTGTAGAAAATACAACACAAATGAAATGCATGTTCACATCATCTGCAATTCCTAGCTGTAACCTATTTCTCTACCCATGAAACTTGGGGGAAAATATTTATTAAAAGGAAGACTATTTCACCAGTCAAGTTCAAGCTTCATATTCTATGCTTTCAAACAGGTGAAGTCCTTTCAATTCAGTTTGATTTTGAGCCCCTGAAGACATCATTCTGAAGCACTCTTTTACACTATTGACCGTGCCAGACATGTATTTCTTAACAATATTCCCCCGCCAAATCAAGGGAACTCGTGTAAAGAAGGTGACCCCTGACTGTGTTCATGGAAAGCCACATATCAGGAAATGTCCATTCGTTGTGTTCATGTAAGATTCAGTAATGATCATGTAACTTATTTGTATTCTTGCCATTTTGTGCTTGCAGTTTTCAGCCATCTTCTGATTCCTAATCCGTAAGATAATTGAATAAGTTAATTTTGTGAATCTATGCAAATAAAGATCCCCCTTCCTGTTTGGTAAAAACACAATATACTTTCCAGAAAAAAGATTCATTGCCCCTGAACTTCAGAATGTCAGAAACTTCAGTGAAGAGGACTGCTGCCAATGCATGTCTTAAATGTTATGCAGTATCTTAAATACTGACTGATCAAGTCTGTGCGCCATGCTATCTAACATCAAGAGAACTTAACAGTTATTTGACAAGTCTCCTCTCTATTCTACTTTTATTCTGTTGAAGTTACTACTTGTATTTTCAGCTTCTCTGCACCAATCTCTAAACCTCCGCATACCCTTTGCCTGTGAAGTCCCCTGTAAATAGTGGTGACAGCAGACACTATTGGTTTCCTACTCAAAATCTAGTACTGTGCCAATCTCTCTGACTACTAGCGTCTGAGTTTTGTTCTCTCCACTCTCTGGGTAGCACTGTACTTAGGAAATTGATCCTATTCCCAACCCAGTGTAAATAATCATAAAATTCTTTCATTTTTAAAAAAATTTTTGATTGATGTGTCATTTGTACATATTAATGGAGTTCAATGTGATATTTTACACAAGCATACATGTACACTGATCAAACCCAACCTCCCTTTACACTCCCCCTCTTCCCAACACTTAGTAATCACTATGCTACATTCAGGTCCACTCTTTTTCACTCTTGTGTCTGAGAGAAAACATGAGGTGACTTATCTGTTTGACCTATTTCACTTACCATGGTGTCCTTCAGTTCCACCCATTTTGTTGCAAGTGACAGAATCTCATTCTTTATGATTAAATAATAATAATTGCATACATGTACCACATATTTTTATACATTTATCCCTTGATGGGCACCTAGATTGATTCTGTATTTTAACTACTATTTATAGCATTGCAATAAACATGGACATTCATGTGCCTCCATATTTGTTCATTTTGTTCAGGAGTTTGTTATCAAAATACCAATGTAATTATTTATGCAAATATAAAATATCCTAAAATTTTGTATGAAATCACAACAGATCCCAAATGGCCAAAGAAGCCCCTGAACAATGCTTAGAGCATTGTTCCAAGCTATGGAATAGCTATAGAGGTATCATAACACCTCACTTTAAAATATACTACTAAGTTACAATAATAAAAAAATAGCAAATTACTGGCATAAAAACTCACACACAGATAAGTAGATCAGAATAGAAAACTAAGAAATCCATCCATGAGTCCTTTTTTTTTTGGCAAGGTCTTACTGTGATACCACAATATGGTAACTATGGTTGACAACAATTCTTTATATAGAAATAGTAGAAGAGAGGACTTTGAATGTTACCAACACAAAGAAATGACAAATGTACATGGCAATAGATGTGACAGTTACCTTACTCTGATCATCACATGTCATACGTATGTACTAAAGTACCCTGTAAATATGTACAATTATGTTTGAGTTAAAAATTTAAAATACACTTTCTTTAAAAAGTGTATTGGTGAATCCACATGTGTTTTTGGGATTTTTCTGTTCATCTTTTTTTAATCAGTTTCTATTTTGATTCTATTTTGATTCTATTTTATCAATTACACAAGCATACATGTACACTGATCAAATCCAACCTCCCTTTACACTCCCCCTCTTCCCAACACTTAGTAATCACTATGCTACATTCAGGTCCACTCTTTTTCACTCTTGTGTCTGAGAGAAAACATGAGGTGACTTATCTGTTTGACCTATTTCTATTTTGGTTTGAGAAAAGCCTGTATAATCTCCATTCTTTTAATTTTATTATGTTTTATGACTCAGAATGTGACCAACCTTAAAGTTGTTTCATATGAACTTGAAAAGAATGTGTATTCTGATGTTGTTCCTCATGTTTCAACGTTTCATGTGAGCTTCAAAGGAACACGTATTCTGATGTTGTTGGATGAAGTAGTCTAGGTTGTCAGTCATGCCCCCTGGTTGATGGTGTCGTTCATTTTCTGCCTAGTGGACCTGTGCATTTCTGATAGAGAAGTTGAAGTCTCCAGTTATGTTAGTAGACTTATCTATTTTTCCTCTCAGTTCTATCAGATTTGTTTCACATTGTTTGATGTTGTGTTGTTAGGTGCTTGTACATTAAAATGTATTACCTTTTTGGAGAACTCATCCTAGGTGGTCTGAATGCTTGCATTGCTCCATTATAGATTGAAATCCTACCTCTGAAAGTGATAGTATTGTAAGACAGGAACTTTGGGCTAAGGCATGAGCAAGTTGCAGGCAAGCCAGGAAGAGAACCAGTCAGCATCTCCCAAGAGCTAGTCATGTTGGAACTTAGGGCACTGAACAAGAAAGCAACCAGCCTTCCTTCCTGGTAAGCAGCCATGGCTTGAGCCAGCAGCAAGTGAGCCAGGAAGAGAACAGGTCAGCGTCTCCTGTGAGCCTACCGGCACACAGACTGAGAATCAAACATCCCATCCCTCCCCTCTCCCCATTAGCAACTGGGGGCCAGAGTTCTGAGCATCTCTTGAGAGGATGACCAAATGCAACATAGCAAATATGAGGGATTTTCTTCTATTGTCTCTTTGAAGGCAAACATTATTTTCACTGTTTTGCTTTGTTCTGATTAATTGTTTTGCTCTATTCAATATTCTATTTTGATTGGTTTTATAGTGTTCTGTTTTTGGTTTGAGTTTAATACCTGATTGAATGGACAACTATTGTGAAGATAACCAGATATACTATGATATCTATTACTGTTATCCTGGTATCCTGCTCTGAAGTTCTGTACCAATTTCACTGCATTGTCTCAATTGGCTTTGTTCTGTTATATTTTACTACCTTCCAAATAAATTTTTAAAAAAAGAAGAAGACAGGAACTTTGGGTTGTGGTTCTATCATTAGAATGAAGTCCTGAATGAGATTAATGTTCTTATAAAAGACATACCAATGAATTCTGTTTTCCCTTCTGTCATGCAAGGTAAAAGGAAGAAATGTCCATCTGTGAAGAAGTGAGCTCCCATCTGATGCCAAATCTGACTTCCCAGTCTCTGAGAGGTGGATTTTTGTTATTTATAAACCACTTACTCTGTGGTGTTTTTTTTTTAACAACCTGAATGGTCTAAAACAAACACTGTGTTATTACGCATTACCCTTCTGTGTCCCTGACAATGCTTTTTGAGCAGAATGCAGTAAATTTCAGTGCATTTGGCAGCTATTCATCATGGATCATGTTTTGAGTATCCTTTTCATATCATCTCTCCAATCTTCTATTGTTTCAGTAAATGGGAAATTAAAGTTGGTTCATCTTGATTCTGCCATATTTAAATGAGTCTTTTATCACCTTCTTTGGCATAAATGTATTCATTTCATAAATTATGGTGTTTGTGGTATAATTTTCCTGTTTTTCAGCTTTGGCTTCATTCTGTGTGTAAAAATGATGAAGAAATTCTTAAAGTCCAATTATTTTTTCCTATCCTGAATCCAATCTGAATTCAAAAACCACAAGACTCACAAAACTCTATCCAGTTCCCTTAGGCATTAATTAATCAATGACAAGTGGTTTGAGTTTCTTTGATGAGTTTCCTTAGAAAAATACATTTTCACATAATTTGGAGCAAGTTAGGAAGGGCTGCACTCACAACAAAATAACCCCTTTTCCTTCTACTTAGAAATGCATTTACAGGAATGCTTACATCTTATTAAGAAATCCTTCTACTATTTCAATATAAAAGCATCCACTTATAGATGTCAACTGGAGATGTCTTTTTTATGGAAACAAAAGTAAAACAATTTCGCTTCATCTGCAGGAAACTTCCCGGAGACCAGCATCTTGACCAGGTCTGTTTGGGCCCATAGCCCCGCCCGTCACCCACAGGAAATCTCCCAGAGACCAGCATCATGGCCTGACTCTTTGGGACCAGGAAGCTCCCGGACCCGCAGAGTGGCCTGTGCTGTTTGGATTGGAAACTTTGCAGAGACTGGCATCTCGGCCTGATTGTTTGGGACTGGTAGGCCCACCCTTCATCCTCAGGGAACTTCCCAGAGACTGGCATCTTGGCCAGGTCTGTTTGGGGCCTGTAGCCCCGTCCTTCACCTGCAGGAAATCTCCCAGAGACCAGCATCTTGGCCTGACTCTTTGGGACAGGGAACCTCACGAACCCGCAGAGTGGCATGCACTGTTTGGATTGGGAACTTTGTGGAGACTGGCATCTTGGCCAGGTCTGTTTGGGACCGGGAACTTTGGAGAAACCAGCATTTTGGCCTGACTCTTTGGGACCTGTAGGTCCATCCTTAACCCACAGGAAACCTCCTAGAGACTTGCCTGGGACAAAGTACGGTGGCCTGGCCTGCCTGAGATTCCATAGGCTTCGGGTTCACCATGCCCAGCATCCGCCTTACAACTTAGGGAGCCAGGAGCCCGCAGAGGGGAGTTAGGACCCTGTGAGGAAGCCAAGAGCCTGTGGGCAAGCCACTGCCCCTCCAGGAACTGAGGGTGCAAGAGTTAATTCACCACATATGCAGACAAAGCATTGGAACACCGTTCAAAGCAAGGAAATATAGAAAAATGACAAAAGGAAAGACCAAACGGCAGGCTCAAAGCTCTAGCCCTCCCCAAGAAAGTTTAGAAGCCGTGTACATAGAAGAAAAAAGAAGCCATGCACCTGAAATGTCTGAAATGATATCAAATGAAATAAATATGCAAATAGGGAAAGCTATGGAGAAATTCAAATCAGAAATACTTGCCCAGGTAAAAGAAGAATTGATAAAAATAGTGAAAGAAATAGTGAATGCATCTAGTGAAAACACAGCTAAAAAATTAGAGGAACAAAGCAAACAGATAGAATCCCTGAATGAACA